>BEXV01001823.1:59543-69908 GCA_003118195.1 Hemicentrotus pulcherrimus
GTGGCAATCGATATCCATTAATTTATGCATTTACTCATTGGTTTTTATTAAATACTTTCATCAAAAATAAACAAGGGTACAAGTTACAAACACAACTCATTGCACCACATGAAAATAACATAAGCAGAGTAGACAAGAAGAACAAATAATGCACGTATGTTGTAAATATCTATCTGCAATGATCGTAATTTTTGTTAATTGTCCATTATCTAAATTATTAACTATTTAATAGACAGAGGGAAAGAATGAAGTGTATAGCGATTTGGGTAACCACATTTATTTTACATTCCGGATTTTTCCCTCGCTTGCTTACAGTGTTTTATTTCTGTCACTTCTCTCTCAAATTGCCCCCGATCATAACACACTGTATAGATTTATGGCATTACAAATTCATGTTATAATGATACATAAATCATTGTGACATCACAATACCGTAAGTACCATCAACATTAATAAGTTGTGCTGAAAAGAGGGAGGGGGTGCAAGAAACAGAGAGATTGAGACAGAAAACGGTCGTGAGCAGAAGAATATCATACTACCTCCCATCACGCTTTTGAGGTTGTCTGTCCTTGTCGTTCATTTCATCCTATTGAATAGTTTTCAATAGATCGGTTTCAATAGGAGTCTCTCTGCATGTATAAGCTTACACCTAGAAAAAGTGGTCATTCACGTTTCCTTTTACCCTACAAAAAGGACAACTGCTGTGGAGATGGCGCTTAGGTGTTTGGGCGAAGAGAATTTACCGATTATCTTCATCTTCTTAGGTAAGTTTGTATTCTATTTTAACGATGACAAGACACAATGTCACGTGATAAAAGCACGAGTGCATTTTCTTTCACGAATATAGTTAACTCGGAAGGCAGTTTTATATTGTTAAAACCCCATGTTCTGATTACGAAATGCGTCATTGTCACGTTCAATCATAAGCATAAGGCTTTTGAAATCGCTAGTTGGCATCGTGTTGTTATGCCTTTTAAATGAATAATATGTTTTTCAATAAAATGGTTTCATGTCTACATGAAAATGGATCACTATGAGGAAAAATAAAATTGAATAGAAAATGAAAGAAATCTATGGAATCTCTCAAATAAACAAGGTATTTCTGCCAGGCACTCGCTTTAATTCTCCCTACATGCTGTTATGTTCATCATCAATGAATGGACTTTGCATTCGGTGGATCGAGCCCCTGATCAATGTTTCCAACAGTCATTTTGCGTTTGATGTAGAAAAACCCTTTAAGGGAAACATATCAATGCTCCAATTTCTGGGATATGATGTCTTCAAATGATCGTTTGGGTATTGGAATGTATCACTGAGGGCTTCGTTAAGTATTATGTATAGTCCTTTTGGGTTTGAGGTTAAAGCAATTGACTTGACACGCAAAAGGTCGTGGTTTCTATACCCGACACGGCACTTATGTCCTTCGGAAAGGCTTCAATCTACATTTGTCACTCCATAGCCTGTAGAAAATGGAGAGCGGGTGGACGATAAAAGCCTTCTTGTTAATATGCCCTCACGGTGACCAAATTGTTGGAATGCTCCCTAGGGAGTGGAGATGGTGCACACTGTGCGTGGATGAATCCGCTGTCATGGTTTCGTAAAGCGCTTAGAGGAGGTATTTCGTATTTAGCGCTTATAAAGGTGGATTAATATCTTGATTATTATTTTCACTTTTATTGCTTAACTCATCATTATCATTATCATTACTATTATTATAATCATCATTACTATTATTATAATACTTATTATTTTCATTATTATTATTGTTTTAAAACTGTCTGCATTATCCTCTTTGGTATTTTAAATAAAAGACATTTTTTGTTCGATTATTGTACTAACTACTTTCTTTTTTTAATAAGCAATTTCCAATGTTTTGGGGAATAAAAAGGGCGTTTTTTATCACTGAAGAGGTACATCTTATCGGTGATGTAACTTTGAAAATAATCATCGTACTTCTATCTACTAGCTGCGATGAAGTTCAGACGTATCTTCCTTGACAGCTAATGAAAAACACAAGTAATATTTCACCGACTGCGGATAAAACATTTTCATCATAAAATCCTCATCACCATCTTCATTTTCATTTTTATTATCATCATCATCATCATCATGGTATCATCATCATCCTCGTGATTGTATTCATCATTATCGTCGTCTTCATTATCATCATAATCATCATCATCATCATGATTATCGTCATCCTCATCGGCATCATTATCATCATCATAATCAATAACTTTACAATCATTATCATCAATATCATCAACACCATCATCACCATCGTAACAATCATCCGATCATCATTACAATCATGAGCATGATCATCTGTATTATCATCTTCATCATCATCGTGTCATCAGCCACATCAACACCAGCATTAACCTTATGATCACAATCATCTTTATCGTCATCATCATTATCATCAGCCTCAACATCATCATTATCATCCTTATTATCATCATTTTCATCAATATCATCATCAATATCATCATTATCATCAACCTCCTCATCGTATCATCAGCCACATCAACATCATCATTACCCTCATGATCATAGTCATCTTTATCACCATCATTATCGTCATAATCAACAGCATAATAACCATCATCATTATCATCATCATCATCATCATCAACATCATCATCAAAATCATCATTATCATTGGCATCATCATAATTACCATCAGCGTCCCACCATAGTCATCATCGTCTTTTCTTAATTTCTTTAGTTGCTCGAGTGATAGCGGATGACCTGCGTTCTGAGAACTGTCAAATCACGTGTGGCTCGATAACCTTAGGCAATGGTGACATCATTGCCTTGGAACCTAGATCAGTAGCTACTGCAGATATTCCGTGGTTGGAGGGTATCCTTGGATTGGACAAAGTATCGACGATTTTTGTCTGTTTTATTCCTGGTAAGTAGTATATATTTTCAGTTTGTTCTATATCTATACACCTTACAGCGTCATTAGACTGACCAAGAAGTTGCTGGTAACTTCTTGGACTGACAGATGTAGTGAAAACTGATAACATGAGTCATTATAAAGTAGACACGGTCATTTTTTAGCAGGACATTTCCGTGTCCTGTTAAAGCCCAAGTCCACTCCAAAAATAACTTACTTTCAATAGAAGCAGAAAACTCGGAGCAAAATCGGATAACTAGTAAAAAAATTATGAATTTTTAATGACATTAAAAACTTTGAAAATTACTAGACAAATTGGCAACTCACTCATGAGTCTGTGACGTCATGTCCTCACTATACACTAATTATTTTCTTTATATTGATGATATACATTTCCTATTTCTCCTCAAGAATATGTTTTCTTCACACCAGGATCCAAGTTAGATTCATAGCAATATGTTTTTGTGCGGATGCACCAATATAGAGTAATTTTTTCCAGTTAACCATGAACAAATGTGAATTTTGATAAACTGTTTATATAAAAATCAATAATTAAGAATATACAATATTCAGAAAATAGTATAAATTCTTCAAAATTCATAAAAGATTTTGTGATATGTCATGCACGCAATATAATACAAATCATCTAACCTGGGCAAAGGCATGGGGAAATCAGGTTTTGGGGAATAAAAAGGGAGAGTAATGGAATTAAACCATATAGAGCAATTGATAAATAGTGCGGACATGAAGTCACAAACTTATAACCATCTTGGCAATTTTGGAAGTGATTCTCATTGTTCCACAGTTGTCAATACTTTTTCAAAAATTTATAAATTTCTTATTAGTTATCCGATTTTGCTCAAACTTTTTTTGATTGGTTTGTCTGATCGTTTTGCTTTTATTAAAAGTAAGTTATTTTTCGAGTACTTGTCCTTTAACGATTGAACAATAATATTACTGTCCTCTACTTTTCTGGCAGATGAAACTTAAAGGCCTCCCAGGTTTGTTCATTAGTCATTAGTTTTGATAATGAGTTATAATGTTTTTAATTTAGGGCCAGGATTATGGTAATATACCATATAGGGTTATATATAGATGTCCTTTTAATGCGACATGTAGGGTATATACCATTTGTGTGTGATAAAGAAGAGAGGATTCATCTTTGATATCCAACAGCTTTTATTGGTTAACTAATCTTCGACGTACATTACGTCCTGTTTACTTCGAACATTTAAAACTGTATAAAGACCGTTGGATTTAAAGACTTATAATATGATATACATGTAAATATATACATATATTTATATATATATATATATATATATAAACGTATAAACATAAACAAATGCAGTGTCATGATAACATCACCATACAAATTTGAAACAGGTCACACATATGACTAACGATAATTACAAGCTTTGATTCGCAAGAATTTATTGTTGAAAACGTGTGAGATTAAGAAAAGAACCGTTTTGGAATCTCTTTGTTCTGCAACTGAATCCTGTACATTTTTGACATTTCGTAAATTGAATTTCTTAGTATTTTTTGGAGGTTACCACGATCGACACAACATAATTAGTATAATGAAACAGCAATATGTTTAGTCAGTTTTTCTCTACGAGTCAAAAGAGATGGCACTTCTACTGCATTGTCATGTGAACTGTATTTTGATCCTAACACTATTATACATGCTCTTATTATGTATACTTTCTATATCATGTGTGATACTCAAACTTGCAGAAAAAAGACGTACCGTGGCAAAGAAATCCAAAAGTAGTCTTACATATCCAATCTATTCGGTAAACAGTTCACAAACAGGTAGGTAATAGGTTTTAATCTATGCAGCATGAATAATTTTCTTTCAATCTTCTTTATAATTTCTGTTACATTGAGTATCCCACTTAAAGTTATAAAGACCAGTTTTGGAAACGCCCCCCTCTAAAAAAATGAAATGGAAGCTCGTAATAACAATCATGTGAAAGAATAGACGCGATGATACTCATTTTGCCGGGAAACCTTCTACTAATTGATATATTTGATGAATTATTATTATATATATATATATATATATATCCGGACTAGATAGATATCGCGTAGTCCCGTATACATCTTTCTGTGTACAGTGCTTGTAGCTTTACCAAGCCTGGGCCAAATTTCTAATCGTTTGTTCTGATTCCAGTACCTTGCAGTACACACCAATACTTATATGCTAGATGATCATCCTTTTCTGATCGATTCTACAACGTTTCTTTCACAATGCAATCGCATTTTCAGAACTGGTCTATACCTTTAAAGTCACTTTGAATTGTGACACCAGGAATCTTATCCGTATTTAATACCAAAGGTAAAGGTGTATTATCAATATATAACACAGTTGGTTGTATAGATTTGTTAGAAAATGAAAATGACATCGAGGAACATTTTGATACATGTAGTTTCATATTAATTGATGAAGTCCATGATTCGAGCCGTTTTCGTTTGCCTTGTAATAGCGATGTTTGTGTACTTGTTTTACATTCTATCATAGTATCAAATCATCTGCGTATTTACAATATGATACCGAAAAACCTTTACAACCATATGTGACATATTAAATCGTACATCTGAAAATATTTAACACAGACCCTCATTCAAACAGTCAACCTCTCAATGGTGAGTTACTAAAAATACACAAATTTACAAGCAGTATTGATACTAGTAATTCACTTGTTAATTATGTATAATATTCATATATATATATATATATATAATTCATGTTATTATCATAATTTAGTCATCATACTACTGCCATACCTATTTTTATACAACACCTACGTGGATCCTTGCCATTTGATTGGAGGATTGATAGTCGCATTATATCCAATAGATGTTCTATTGCACGGGCGTGCATTTTTAGCTCATCCAGTCCCGGCCCGAATGGGCCCGATGAGCTTATGCCGTGGCGAGGCGTCCGTCGTCCGTCCGTCCGTCCGTCCTTCGTCTGTCGTCCGTCCAACATTTCAAAATGCTTCTTCTTAGCCACCTATTACCCGATTTTAATTCCGTTTGCTTTATATGGTAGCACTAGGTGGGGGATTCGAAACTTCTACACAGAATTTGGAAACTCATTAAATATGCTAATTTATGCGCATTTCTCAAAAATCACAAAAAAATGCTTCTCCTTCCTCATTATTGACTGATTTTGATTTGTTTTTGTTCCATCTCAAAGACTTTCATGAGGTTCATTGAACTTCTACACAGAATTTTGAAATTTTGTCTACAAAATTAATTATGCTAATTTATGCGATATTTATTCAAAAATCACAAAAATTGCTTCTTCCTCGTCATTTATTGACCGATTTTGATTTTTTTTCCCCATCTGAAAGACTTTCATAAGGTTCATAGAATTTCTACATAGAATTTTAAAATTTTGTCTAGAAAATCATTTATGCTAATTTATGCGAATCTAACAAAAATCACAAAAATGGCTTCTTTCTCGTCATTTATTGACTGATTTTGATTTTTTTTTGTTCCGTCTCAAAGACTTTCATTAGGTTCATTGAACTTCTACACGGAATTATGAAATTTTGTCTACAAAATTAATTATGCCAATTCATGCGATATTTATATCACAAACATTGCTTCTTCTTCGTCATTTATTGACCGATTTTGATGTTTGGTTCCATCTCAAAGACTTTCATTACTTTCATTGAACTTCTACACGGAATTATGCAATTTTGTCTAGAAAATGATTTATGCTAATTTATGCGAATTTAACAAAAAAAATTAAAAAATGCCTTCTTTTTCCTCATTTATTGACTGATTTTGATTTTTGGTTCCATCTGAAAGACTTTCATTACGTTCATTGAACTTCTACACGGAATTATGAAATTTTTTCTACAAAATTAATTATGCTAATTTATGCGATATTTATTCAAAAATCACAAAAATTGCTTCTTCTTCGTGATTTATTGACCAATTTTATTTTTTTTCCATCTGAAAGACTTTCACAAGGTTTATTGAACTTCTACATAGAATTTTAAAAATTTTGTTTGGAAAATTATTTATGCTAATTTATGCGAATTTTTAAAAAAAAAATTAAAAAATGCCTTCTTTTTCCTCATTTATTGACTGATTTTGATTTTTTGGTTTCATCTGAAAAACTTTCGTGAGGTTCATTAAACTTCTACTCAGAATTTTAAAAATGTTGTCTAGAAAATAATTTATGCAAATTTATTAATACATCACAAAAAATGCTTCTTCTTCCTCATTTATTGACTGATTTTCATTTTTTTCTTCCATCTGAAAAACTTTCATGAGGTTCATTGAGCTTCTTCACAGAATTTTTAAATTTTATCTAGAAAATTAGTAATGCTGATTTGTGTGACATTCATTTAAAAATCACAAAAATTGCTTCTTCCTCATTTACTGACCAATTTCGATTTCTTCTTTGTTCCATCTGTAAGACTTTCATGAGGTTCATTGAACTTCTCCTCAGAATTTTGAAATTTTATCTAGGAACTTATTTATGGTAATTTATGGAAAATTTATTAAAAAGTAAAAAAAAAAAAATGCTTCTTCATGAATGAGTAGTTGATTCATATGGCATCTTTCATGATATCCACAAATAATGCACTCTTCATCGTATTACGCAATGAGTTTTGGCATAGCACATATCATATCAGTATATGTACTACTAGATCTACCTGTAGTTCACCCTTTTGGCCCTAGTTTTCAAGGTGAAATGCTGTTACTGATGTAAGAGAAAGAACTCCATTATGTAATATTTTGTAAAGTAACCTCTATATTTTGACATATTTTTCAAGATTCATGTTGTTTTCTGCTGTTTACGGCGCCGATGCCACGCCAATAATTTTATCAGCTGCTGCAGCTACTAGAGGCCTTTCCTCATAGCACTTGTGCCCAGAGTTCTGGGGTAGAAATGTAGCAGAAACTGCCTTATTAGGCTGCTGATTTCAAGACTCTTCCTTTGTGGCAACAGTTTACTTTCAAATATATGGGGCATGTTAGAGTTGTTTTTTGTCTTGCCTGTGTAGCAAAAGCAAGATCCGCCGCATTTCCGACGGCGGCGGCGACGACTGTGGCGGCGACGGTGGCGGCGACAGCAGCGGCGGTGACGGCAATTTTCCTCAAATTTATACACAAAGCTTATCAAGTATCTTAGCTCATATGGAACAGATCTGAGGTCACAAAGTCAAGGCCAATGGTCATTTGGGGTCAATAACTTAAATTGTGTTGCAAAAACTTAACCCAAAGGTTAAGTTTTTGATTCCCCCCCCCCTCATTTCAAAGGTGCTTGTTCAATTTTCATGAAACTGATACACAAGGCTTATCAAGCATCAGAGATCATGTGGAACGAATTTCAGGTCACAGAGTCAAGGTAAAAGGTCATTTGAGGTCAATATACTTAAAATATGTCTTCAAAAATGTAACTGCAAGATTCAGTTTTAAAATTTCACCCTCAAAAGTTGTTTTGCTGATTCCATGAATGTTTTTTTTTAATCATCTGTACATGCATGTAACCAATACTTGTACATTTCATGAATTGCAATGTACATGTATACTCTGTTCAAAGTACAAATTGCGTGAATTTCTTTGCTGGATGCCGGATGAGCGCCACATCATTGATGTGCTAGTTTGTTATATTCGCCGTGCAGTTTTTGTTGTATGCATACTTCTACCTCGCTGCCATGCGCGTATCACCGTGTATCTGATGCGAAGGCAATGTGAATGTAGTCGAGAAGGCTTGACTCCAACTTTAATTCATCTTTGATTTAAGGAGTAAAACACATTTTGTTGATTAACGTTCTATTAGATCTTCTTCGATGTTACAAAACAAAAAATGATTGCTTTTCATTCGTTCAAAAGTGCGAATATTTTAATGAGTGGAAAGATTAACATTCTATCCAACGAGGCGTCAGCCGAATTGAATAGAATTAATGCATAATCTTTCATTATGTGTATAATATTGTCATTAACATGTGTATTGTAGACATTATTTGATATATAATATCACTATTATAATCATCTTCATTATCATTATCATCAACAATAATAATATTAACATGCACCTAGCTGTCGGTTTGAGGCATTAGCATCTTCATTGTAATTTCAAGGTATCAATTATAACATTAGTTTTAAAGCTTATCAACACTAGTGGGGCTAGGAGGAATTAGACCACACAGCGAGGTCACTAACATGTGGCTATCTCATCAACACAGCTCTCAAATAACATAAGAAATAGAGGATCATGGGGGACCAACATGCACCCATTGGGGAAGTTTTCTATATAGAGGGAGCAGGTAGCTACAAGTAATACAGTGGGGCTTTACAAAAAAACATTTCAACTCACCGTTTACCAACACGAAATTAAAACCAAAAACAAATGTAAGAAACACTGTTTAACAACAGCCGAAAGCACAGTCCCCCTATATGCCTATGTTAAATGTTTTAATTCTATTAACTTATTTTTGTCATTAGTAAAAGATGATGAGACTGCGATGACAACACCGAGCACGGTCTCTTGCGCTCAATCCTGGTTCTATTTTGAAGGCAGTTGCTACGGCTATTTTCGGGACCCAGTCAACTTTAAAAGCGCCTTAAAAGTCTGCCGGACGGTCGAAAATGGAACAGCGAACTTGGTTTCAATACACAGTGTGGCTGAGAATGCATTTGTCTACAACCTGTGGTTGGCTGAGGTTGGTGCCATTCAAACATATAATGATAATATCTATTTTTCTATTTTCGCAAAGAGTTTTCATATATATATATATATACCAATATTAAAGCATAGTAAAGCATTTGGAGATACACAGTCGATTTGATCAACATATTGCTCCGGTTGTCTCATTTTCTCCAGCACAAACGTAGCTGTCACTAACAAAATAGAATGTTCCACTATGTTGCAGGGTCAATATGCCAGTGGGGATGATGTGTGAACCGGGTGTGCGGAAATGGTGTGTTGGGGAGGGGAAGTGAGAGTGTTCATGTGTGTGGTAATTGTATTTATGTCAACAATTAAAGACTAATACATGACAGACGGATAATCATAAATCTACAATGACGAGTAAACTCTGTAAATCACAGTCCACAGATAAATGTGCCTTGAACGTATATACCAGACGGCAATTGGCGGATCAGACGACACTTGATAGTGATTTTGTATGAAAGATTGCTTTGCTAAATATAATTTAAAAAATGAAACCTCTTCCATATCTGTAAACTATCATTGATATCTGATAATTAAAGAGAAGGTTTAGTTCTGGGAAGAGGTGAAAAATAATTTGTGAGCGTTATCAATCTTATTATGCAAGTGTGGAAGACCATCAGATAAGACATGTTCCCTGAAAAGCATGGCTCTTCAAAAGCCTTTATATTCTAAATATGTCATGTAACTCGTAAAACTCGGGGGGGGGGGGGGGGGGGTTTTTTTCCCCCCGGGTTTGGGCGGCCCCAAAAAACTT
>BEXV01001824.1:60703-72333 GCA_003118195.1 Hemicentrotus pulcherrimus
GGGGGGGGGGGGTATTCAACATTAGAAAAGGCCTAGTAATTTCTTTATTTTAGGAAGCAAGAATGACAGGGTAAATCCATTTAAACTGATAAACATGTTTTAATATACTGATGAAAAGTTGAAATTTAATTTTGCCATATCTACATCTGATATGAACTTAGTTTTGACAAATATGTGTTTAAATCTATTTTCTTTCTTTTTTAATTATTGAAACACAAAATCTTACTGTTTTGGCTTTATATACATTGTAGATATTTATCAACAACAAAATCGTCCATCCTTTCTATTCCCTTCAATCACCCCTGACTCCCCGGCCAAATCCAATCTTTGCCTAGTCTCTTCCATTCTCTATATCACGATTACTACCTCTTTCTATCTTTGTCTTTATTTTTAAATTCTGTCAGTTTGTCTTGATATAAGATTGCAACTTCTATCGTCTTTCCTTTTTTCTATAGATTTAAAGAAAATAGTACATTCCTAGTCCTAGCCATATATCTTCATCTTTATTTGTTCCCTTCATTTCTACCTTTCTGTCTGTCTCTCTGACTTGCTCTGTATCTATCTCTCTCTCTCTATTTATTCTCTTTATTTTTCTTTCTCTCTCTCTTTCTTTCTCCCTGTAAATGTCTCTATCCTCTCTTTCTATCATCCTTTCCCCTCTCAAGTCAAAATTAAGAATGCATTGTTCCTCTCTTCAATTTTCCTTTTCTCTTTGTGAACTCTGCTCTCTCTTGCTCTTTAAATGTATATATCTTTCTCTCTCTCTATCTCTTTATCTCTCCCGCCCCCTCTACTGTGTGTTTCTCTTGACTTTCTCTTTCCTATCCTTTCTCTCCTCATTTCTAATTAAAACTTCCCTCGTCTACAGCAGTACATCCATCCATCCACAGCATCACGGTCATTCCATCACTCTGGATAGATACCCCCATGCCCCGATGATGCCATAATGCCATTGTTCAATTACCGGAGCTTGCTTGCATAAGGTGGTGCTTATATGAAACTTCATGCAAATGAATACACCTGCAGACCTCAGACTTCACATCCATGCCTGCCATTTTGGGAGGATGTCAACTCTTATATTAAAAAGTTGTTCTTACCTTGATTTAGAGTACAAGTTTGAAATTAACGCTTGCAATATCTCTGTGTTTTGGAATGTGTAAGATATTGTTTCTTTTCTACGTGTTTAAAAGATGTACTCATTTTTTTTTTTTTGTTCTTGAAGTTTTGTTTCAATGTTGTCATAAAATTATTATGTATTGGATTAAAAATTATGATTTAAATGTGTAAAACAGGATTATTTCATTTACTCTAAAGCAAATGTGACACACATTTTATCAACGAACCAAAAAAAAATGATAAGAAGTAATGTTTTACATTTAAAGCTGCTATTTTCAATACTAAATAGCAGCATGAAACTCTAAACATACAAAAAAAAAACGTATTGTGAGCAAATAGTCCCCTTTAAAAAAAAAAGGATGAAAAAAGCAAGAAAAGTTTTCTCACCTTCAGAACTATCGTGTTTTCTCTCTCGGGAAGTTCTAATGCTGTCGTCTCCCTCACATCCTCAATCAAGAAACAGAAGATGCCGGTCTTGGGTTTGGATGACTGTAAAATAAGCAGATATATAATAATTATTAGATGGTAAGAATACAGTGAATCTGCGGTTTTCTGGTATTTCATCTCACAAGGGATCTTAAAAATGCAGAGGAAATGTACATATAAATGGTAGAAGAAAAAAGAGAAAGAGGAGGAGGAGGAGGAGGAGGAGGAGGAGGAGGAGAAGGAGAAGAAGAAGCAAAAAAGGAGGAGAAGAAGAAGAAGAAGAAGAGGAAGAAGAAGAAGAAGAAGAAGAAGAAGAAGAAGAAGAAGAAGAAGAAGAAAAAGAAGAAGAAGCAACAAGAGGAGGAGGAGGAGAAGAAGAAGAAGAAGAAGAGAAAGAGGAAGAGGAAGAGGAAGAGGAAGAAGAAGAAGAAGAAGAAGAAGAAGAAGAAGAAGAAGAAGAAGAAGAAAAAGAAAAAGAAGAAGAAGAAGAAAAAAAAAAGTAGTTGAGGGGGAAGGGAGAGGAAAATGAAGAATAACAAAAGAAAATTGGAAGGAAAAATCACTTAAAGAAAAATAGAACGTTCCAAAATGATGATTCCTTGAATGAACAAATCACATGATTTGTTTCCAAAATATAATATCAATGGAAATAAATGTTGATTAATCACATGGAAGGAAATCACAAATAAAAACATATTCAAATTTTATACAAATGAAAATCTATACTGTAAGCAAAAACAGAGAATGTGTTTTCTTTCAATTTACAACACACTACCAGATGAGCCCAAACAAAATGCACATCTGCGCAACTACACAAGAATGTACTGGGTTGCTCATGAAGGGAGGATGAGAAATATTAATTTCATACTCTGTCGTATGGAAATATCAGTGAGAAGAGGTCATAAATGCCTTGAAGACATACTTCCCAGTGATTTTATTACATCAGTTTGTTCTGGTCTATTCTTAAAAAGGTAACACTTCGTTGAGATATTATATTTCCACCCAAGGCACCACTCAACACAAATGATGCATTGAAACTTCCCATCATGATTAAAACTATCAAATTTCAGTTTTGTGATAAGTATTTCCCTGGGTGTCCTATCGTTTTCTTTTAAAGATGAATTTCTAAAGATGACATTCAGTACATTCAAGTCGTGTATCTGCTGTGTGAAAAAAAATGTAAATGATTGATAACATAGCTAATAGGAAAAATTGTGTATTGTAGCCTTTTGGAATTATCAAATATGTATTCCTTGTACATCAACACAAAATGTATGCGTCCCAAATCAGTCCAAAAATGTTCAGTCATATTTTGACAATCAAAGCATGGCATGTTACAGGTAATAATATCCTTTTCAGGTAAAACTGCGTCTTTCATATTCTTTTCCACGTAGGAATAAATGATAGGAGTGTTTACAAATTATTGTTCACCTTGTAAGGCTTTAACTATTTTTTTTTTCTCTCTCCCGTTCTCTCTCTCTCTCTCTCACACACACCTTCTCTCTCTCTAAAAATCACTTGTTAGATTACTCATCCAGAGTTCTATATGGATCATCTCCTACATACACAACACCCTTGAAACCCCCCTCTTAATCTAATTGGGTTGACTCACTCAAATGTCTGTACACCAACGCATACACCTGTAAAGACTAGCATAACATAAGCACGCTAATTGATTGTAACATAAACGTATGCACAATTAGGGAGCTGAAAATCCACAAACTCATCGCATAATCAGACAGCTGATTACTTGCGAAAAAGGCGACATGTACCTCCAGGAAGTCGCAGGGTTGTTCATCAAATTTTTACATAGTTGATACAAGACCTAGGACCCAAACAGGTGTTCGAAAGCCCTTGCAAGGAGGTGAAGGGAGGGGGAGGAGGGCTGCCAACACCTGTATAGGCCATATTAATCATTATACAGTAACCTCAAATCAATTCATTGAATACAAGGCCTAAGATGTAACAGGATAATCAAGGTTATCTAAAACGTGTGTCACATCAAAATAACACTGTGACCAACAGGTTACATGGCGGGTTTACCAAAAAATAAATTGCTTAAATAATAGCATAAAAGTCAGTACCACATCAATAAGTGAGTTAGTAAATAGCTCTAGAATGCATGACCCCAAAATATCCACAGATCTTAGACACGATGGATACTTCCCACCTGTGTGTTTTAGAAGAATCACTGCCAAAGTGATGGAGGTGCTTCATGAATACCTTTTGTTTGCCTCTTGAGAAGAATACTTCCACCTGTGTATCAGATAAATGTACTGTTGATACATAAATGTGCATAACTTTCATGAGCACGATCCGAACTTGGTATCACAATTTGGGTCCGAATGACCTTCATCTGCCCATGCGCAAATCCTAATTACGAACTCGCTTGTTGAAAATACCATTCAAACCATACCCCATTTTTTAAATGTTATCACAGTCAATGCATACATGTACGTCTTGGTGAAGTGTCTTGTCACAAATTATTTCATTCACCCGTTATACATAATTGCATTTCAATAGTCCAAACGCAAATTTCATACATTATTTGTTGTTAGGTACAGCCACCATAAACTTTGTCCTACCTAGCAACAATGCATTTCATACTGACATTATCACCCCACGTCACTTTATTTTTTAGAGTTCACTGTTAGTACTTGAAAATTCATTACAATGCCATGTAGCACTCATGTTTCTTTAGAGAGTTGTTAACTTGTGAATGACCTTTCAGTATCTGGGTATGTCTTCCTATACTAGATAGATAGGTCTGTGAACTTCTCCCAAGGAAATACAATTGATGACGGAACACAACATTAATTTTCAATTTCGGTTTTAGAGTGTCAGAAAGGGGTTAACTCTGTGTAAAAGAATATAAATGAAAGCCCTTGTGGCACTCAAAGGACAAATTAAGACATGTACAGACATGTAAGACAAGTAGGTACGAGAAGGGAGGAGTTGCGTTTTTTTCCTCCTAATTTTGCTTGGTTTCAACAGTGAATGCTAATATAGCCTGCTTGAGAGATGTAAGTGATGCCGATTGTTTAGCCCCACCCTACATATTATATGTGGAGAGCCAGAAGGGTGTGTAAAGGGATTGAGTAACATTGCCTCAGATTCTGAAACAAAATTCTGGATTTAGCTCATGCTGCAATGATAATTATAAACCTTTAGGTCAGTCAGGAAGCCCATGACTTTTACAATGGTCTGTCTGATTATCAAGATATTTATGATTGCAATTACAAATTTTGAAAACCGTTTGCCAAACGGTTTTCATAACACTTCAGTCTATTGGGTAAAGTGAGTATGGTAAAACCGGTCACTCAAAGATTTTTACTTTTTTGAGGCACTTCTTGATCATTTTGAAGCGCAATTTTTTAAGAGCTTCAATATTACACCATATCACAGACACTGATAACAAGTAGGGCCGTGCATCTCAGATTTAACATTGTTAAACAATCCCTTTAATCCATGCGTGTCACAGTACATGATTTACTGTCCTACTGGCTCTCGACACATGATATGATGAGGGTTTGTTGTGGTTTCAATAGTATCAATAACTGTAAAGGCCAGCTATGCAATTACACAAATATTTCCTTGTTACTCATCATATTAGCAGCGTAGTTATGTCTCCTTCCTACATTGTATGTAGCCTCCTTATGACGTGTTTACATTGTGTTTATTGTAGGTGTCACATTTTAACATGATATATAAGCTGTTAGAGTCACAAGGGCATTGGGAAACTAGTCCATTTTATTTATAGTCACAAACATTCAATGTAAATTTTACTTGATTTCTTTTTTCATCATCACAAGAAGTCAACACGACATACTGTATATGCCCTTTAACGTCTTCATTCCTCAAGCACGACTCCAATGATTGCTGACGGACGTTACTGGCATAACAATCCATCCAAGCGGCCTGAATCTTTCCAAGAAATCATAGCGAAAAAACCCTGCACCATCAACCTCCTCGATCATGTCATTAACACACAATATCTACATTACATCACATCTATCTCCCCCAGGGTAGAGGAATCCCATCGAATTTGGGTCCTATTTCTTTGCTAATGTGTATTGGGGTCACATCAAATGGAACTGGCAGGCAGCACAGAATAATTCTAGAAAGTGTTCTTATCATGGGTTAAATGAGAGCCAAGGGACATCAGATACTTATATTCATGCATGTCAATACCCTAATGGCATTTTTTGATGGAAGACAATCCTAGCTTACAAATAGAATTCTGCCAGTGATTTTGTGATTCATGAGGACATTTGTAATAATTGCTTTGACTCATGTTTTCATCCCAGTCCAAATGTACCCACATGTGTGATTGCTATTCTCATTGAATCTAGTGCCTTGTACAAGGCAAAACATACAAAAATTACCAACATTTGTCTAAAACAACAACAGTAAATAAACTACATGTATATAAGATTTGCCATTGGAGCGCTATTTTTAAACAAACATAGACATTTTTGTTCCATATCTACATGTACATGTACAAAGACAGGAGTGATAAAATGTACTTAACACAATGTCACACATACACTGTACATGTAATAACACAAACACTTTATTATGATTAACTTTAATACAAGAGTTTCTAAACAATTGTAATAAAGAGCTATTTTCAGTACCAATTATCGCTTGTATTTTGAGCAAACACTGAAATTGTCACTTTGGGCAATTCAGAAAGGAGAGAACAATAATATAATACCTTAAAGTGCATTTTATATCTGGAGTGGGATTCTGAAAATCCTTGTAAGTTTTCTTGTATCTTCTGGAGATAGTGCTGACACTGGTATTCTGGAAATTCTTTTTATATAGTGATCTATCATCTCTAGAAGGAAGCCTCCACTTTCTCTCTCACATGCCCATTTTTTGTTAGACATACCTGTCACAAATCAAGATATAGATTTGATATAAAGTAGGTCAACCCATATGAATGCTAGCTACTTTAATAGGTAAAAACATGGGGATGGGCTCTGTGGGTATATTAATTTCAGGCCTAATCAATACATTACACGTTATATATGCTCTATTTTTGGATTTCTTAGAAAATGAAGGAGTTTTCTAAAGTCTCCTCCTTCAATAGTCTTAAGTTGAAAAGACACAAAATCCACCAAGTAATTGAATTAATATTGATGTGGCAGAGATGACGGTTTGGATACAGTGAACATGTATTATATGACGACCACATAGACTTGTTTACAGCAATCTCAAACACTGCGATGAAAAATAATACCTCATTTCCATGGAAACATACTAACCAACATCTACAGATCCATTTACACAGCCCAAAAAAATCAACTTTGAAAAAACCATGATATTTTGTTTTACTGCCATTTACACGACTAGAAAAACCCATAAAAATATGGTGTATGCCCATTCTTTTTGGGGGTGAATACGAATGCACTGAAGTAAGGATAGTTGATCATGTGACTAAAAACACGCATCATCCATCTATGTATCAGAGTAAGCATTTAACACTGCAAAAATCAGTGAAATTTCTGCCGGTGTCAAAAAAAGAAAAAAACACTCCAAGAGAAGGGTTTTTGTCATGTTTACCGATTGTTGCTTAACATTGTTAGCAACTTCCAACAAAACACCAGAAAAAAATCCATTTGATTTAGGCTTGCAGTGTAAATGCAATCCACAAAGTAATTGAATTACTATCGATTTAGCCTATTTTGTGCTACTGATGATGACAATATAGACTTGTTTACAGCTATCTCAAACTCTGTGTTGAAAATAAAAACACTCTTTTTCGTGGAAACGTAATAACCAACGACATATATGAAAGGGTTGGTAAATCCCCTTACCGGTATTCACACGGATAATTCTCATGAATATTGTTCTCATGAATTTGAGCAATCTACCAAGTAACTGAATTGATATTGATGTAGCCTAACTGTAGATAAGGTTTTGGAAACATATATAGGACTTGTTTACAATACAACCATCTCAAACAATGTGTTGGAAATGTAAAAACAGTTGCCTCCTTCCAAAAAGATTATTTTCACAAAGATTGTTCTCATGCAAACTACACAATAAACCATATATAAAAATTAATATTGACGTACTGTAGTCCAAATGAGGTTTCAGATACACGTAGGGCATATTATGAATGCAAACCAAAGACGTGTTTACAGCTATATTGAAAGCTAAATTGAAGGGAAAAATATCACCATGGAAACGTAATCACCAACATCAATCAAAGTACTGGTAATCAGGCTTGAGGTTGATTAAAAATTCAATAGTTTTAAAGGTACTCACCTTTATTTAAAAAAAACTGTGATTGCATTGTGCATGAATTAATCTAGGCCAGGAAAAGGTTGAAAAGCAAAATAAATTTTGAAAATGTTAAGGGAAGTCTCTGCCAGTAGGTGCATTAACCCATATATGATTGAAAATGAAATGTCCAATGGCAAACTACGGGGGTAATAGACAGGAGAGTGAATTAATACTCCAATTTGAAACAGAATGATAAACTACAAAAAGGAACATCGATACTGAAAATAAATTTAAATGGCTGAGGAAAATACAGTCCCTGTCAATAGTTTGTGATGATGAACTGCAATGAAAGAAATCATTGAAATCATTTACCTTGCATTCATGTAAGGTAGAAGAGTTACAAATAATCCTCAAAATTAAATAAAAATACATAATGTTCACTATACTGTATGTGTAGTAATCATTCTAATGATGTTAAATACAGAGCATTTCATGGAAAATGAATTGTCCTTCCTTGAAATTGAAAATAAACAAGGACTGTTCAACTCATCATCCAGCAGAGCTCAGTCATAGGCCTACAGATTGAAATACAATATTTATTGGGGTCAATGTACTTTTTATTTGGTCATTGGGAACTGAGCCTACAGACAGCATGAATGGCATATGGTGCATGTGTGGTAGGCTACACTTTATTTTTTACGCTCTATCTATAGAGGATATGGTACATGTACATGCATTTTGGGGTTCTTGGCTAGATTTTGGATTAGGAGTAGGAATAGTGTTTGATCTATAGTGTGTGGTACTGACTACAGAGCAATTGTTGTTGTCGTCGTCGGAACATCAGATCACCCACATGTACTTTTAATGATAAACATGTAATGGGCGTCGATTGGGAGCAAAAATAATAAACATCAGACACGATAAACCTATCTTGTATCTGGAAAGGAAAAGCCAGGAAGCTAGGCATGCATGTCAACACACAGTCATGTCACCCACACATAGCGCCTCAGCATGATCATTTCTATGAAGGAATGCCATTGCCAAACAATCAAACTATTGCCATAAATCATGACATTACTTTAAAGATTTGAGTTGTGGTCGGGCGATAAGATTGTGAAAGGAACTGTCTGGTATAATTTGATATTGTTGATCATATTACATGTACTACATGTACATTTATACAGTATACGTATGAATCTGTAAATATTGCAGATATTGTGAGGATTTAGAATCACCAAAGTGATCAAATATCGACTCACTCTTGGTGAAAAACACACAGAAATAGGTATATATGGGACTGCACTCATGACTGCTTGGTCCAAATTCTTCACTTATATCTTGATATATTTTGAATATGGGGGCATTTGAAGAGTAATCATATCACTTCTTGATCATATATTGCCAGGGTATTTTCTATTATGTGTACAACTTTTTCCCCTCACTGACATTTAAGAAATGTGAGAAAGGTCATAAAATATTTGTCACCTTTACCACAACCTATCAATCACTTAAAGTTGTGGTTACCAGTACAAAAAGAAAGAAAGACAGCATAAAACACTGGACCACATAGCTCCCAGCATGACATCATACATTATCAAGAACAATTCATTACCGGGTCTTTCGATTGCATTTTTCTTTCTAATTGAGGCACCCACATGCATCTATACTGTCCTTTGTTAGATACTCTGAAGAAAAGTGGGGAAAAGCCTAAAAAGATGGCAAGAATAAAAAACAGTGGTATCGCCCAAAACCATTTTTATGTTGAAATACATGTAATGATCTACAGTGTATTATTTTAACTTCAAAAGATTTATACAAAATATGTACATGTACACAGATTCATTATCAAATCATGAAAATCCACGAAGTATTAGTTCATAAATATTTAAGTACCTTTCAAAAATCTGCAATACCATGTTCATGTTCACAAACATGTACATACCAGCTTGTATATAATATCATCCCTATTTTCACGAAGTGACAGTAGTGAGTGACAGTAGTGAATGAAAATCGCATACAATTTGTGTGTGGATTTTCCTCACTACCGTCACTTCGTGAAAACAGTAACGATATACGTGTATATGCAGCGTTATACATTATTTACATTTTATATATTTATAGAGAGAGAGAGATATTTCATTCATTGTCTTTTTAATACTTGCTGTCTTGACGGGTGTAACAAATAGAGAGTAGAGAGACTGAACAGTACATTTAAACATAATTATCCAAACACACACATATTTATTATGCAACTGTTGTTTCATTTAGTAACAAAAGTACTTTCCTTTCATTAGAAAAATAGATAAAAAATACAAAATTTCCACTGTAAACAGCACGTAAGTTTCCTGAGGAAGTTGATATAGCATTTTTTAAATAAAAATGAGATCACCAACAAAATACAAACTATTAAAGAAGAGAAACATTGCAAGGAATAAGGAAATCAATAAATATAGTGATCAAACTCCTCTTTTTAACAAGAAGTCTACTGTGAAAACAAGCAAGTTGCAATAACTAGAAAAATGAGAACAGATCAGTGAAATTTAGAGGGAAATATCAACAACAAAAAATTGTATTTGTAATACTTTGAATTGTAAAGGTTTTTAATTGATGAAGCAAAAATTGATTACCGGTAGGTCTATGATTTATATAGCAAGCAGCTCTTCATTTGAACATGCAAAGTAGAACTAGTTTCATACATGTCTAGATTGAGATATAATGGATAGACTTTATTATTCAGGGATCCACAATCTGGATCGACATTTTAAGACTCTGTATGTTCGAGGCCCCATATTAAAGATTTGAAATGGGGGTGGGGGCAGGCTTATATTTTAGCGTCAATATGTTCTGGGTGCCTGGAAGTGGTGAAGCCCTTCTTTATTGGTATTCTAATACATGTACATGTACAAGTGCGAGTACGCTCGACTTTGTGGGATAAATGCACAAAATTGAAGTATGACACAGGTCTGTTAATGCAGACTGCAAGCGTAAATTTCACAAATAGACCACAAATCATTGCAATGTATACAAGCGTATGGTTGGAAACAATCATTGTCATGGGATGAGGAAAATGAAAACGATACTGCAATTTTGCTGCTAAAGTGTGATTTATAAAAACAATTAAAGGGATGAATAGAATAGGATAGAACTTAGAAGAACAATCCTGATGAGCAATTTACAAAGAACAAATGGAGACTGTTGTGCAGATGTGCAGATGCTACAAAATATTAGTAGGCTACATGTACTCCCTGTTTACTTTCGAGTGCTGCATGGAAATTTCACGAAGATTCCTGAGTTCATGAACACCAAGGTATCATCTGTTTACAGCCAGAAGGACGTTAGCTCCTTGTTAAAATATAATTATAAATATAAAAATACATATATTGGGCTTTAAGGCCTTCTGGTTTTCACACTGACTTCATGTATACCACTTTCATGAATGTTAGAAAGAACACTCAAAAGAAAAAGAGAAAGAAAATGTCATGGAGTATTTTTGTATGCATTTCTATTATCATCTGCTTGTTTTTCATTGGTTGAAAGCTAATAAATGTATCTTCAAAGCTGAAGTGTTAAATGAACATGGTGGGAGAATCAGAGTTTTTTCGATTACAATTGTAATTTTGATGTGCTGAATGTGGAATCAACTCAATCAAGCAATGTAAATAGTGAGTTACAACATTTTGAATGTGCTGTCATGTTTAATGTGATGTGTCTTGATCTTCTGTCTTCTATTATTATATTATTATTATTACATGTATATGATTTATTTAACACTTCAAAATTGAGATCGCATGAATTATCACATACTGTAAGTATTCACAAACTACAATTCATTATCCCCCCCCCCCCCCCCCCCC
>BEXV01001825.1:20943-46009 GCA_003118195.1 Hemicentrotus pulcherrimus
ACTGAAGGGCAGACTGGAAAATAGGTACATACAGGGAAGAAAGGACAAAGACAGAAGGTGGATGTGAGAAAGAGGGAGGGAAATAGAAATTCAGAGAAAAACAATTTTGAGAATTTTAGATATAAACAAGAATGCAAGGCAGACGGAAGGAAACAGTAAAGAGTGTGCATTATTAAGACAGAGAGAGGGAGAGAGCGGCAGACACATACACACGCCCACACTATCATACATACGTGTAAGCAGGAAGACGGACAAAGGTGGAGACTGGAAAATAGATACAGAGAGGGAAGAAAGGAGAAAGACAGAAGTTGGAAGAGGGATACAGGGATGGAGGGATGGAGATAGAAATTCAGAGAGAGACAATTTTGAGAATTGAAAGACAGAGAGCGTAACAAGAGTAAGGACAGATAGAGAACATGAAGAATCATGTACGGAAAAGCAAGGAGAAGAAACAGACCATAATTGTGTTAAGATAAGAATTAAAATAAACCTGAAGAAAACCCCCCAGAATCTCTTCTGTCAGAAATGTTGGAGGCTTGCAGCAGGCAAATTACTTGGATTTTATTCATGACAAACAGATATTTAGTAAAAATGGTTGAAATGCAATGGTTCATCACTATAATCAGATCACCTTTTATAACAAAATGAAAATGACATTTAAGACATTTTATGCATGCAAAGTTTGTTTTCTATAGTAATCATGTACCATTTGAAACTTTGACTCATATCCACATTATAGGTCCCTGAATGAAGAAATGGAGAGGCTGATCAAGCCCTCCGGTCTACGGATCCATGCCATGCTGCAGAACTCATTTGAGGTTGTCCAGATCAGTCGGGCCTCTCCAGCCTGGGAGGAGTACGTGGACCACATCGATGCCCTGGTCCTGGATGGACTCAAGCAGACCTGTCTGAAGAGTCTCAGGTCCATGCTCAACACCCTGGTTCTGGCAAACGTATCTGAGGTAAGGATGATTCACAGATCAGGGGGGTGTTTCACAAAGATCCTAAGTTGAACTTATCTTGAAGTTGGACTCAACAATTATGGAAAGGCATTAGCAGCTTTGAAAATATTTTGAAAAAGTTAGTTTAAAAGGCATAATATGTTGAATAAAATCATTCATATTTCCTATTTACAAGGAGATTTCATGTTCTTGATGTGGAATTTAGGAAAAGTATAAAATACTTGAATTTCTGCTTTTGAATATATTTCATTTTGAGGCTACAAACGGCTCTCCATGATTTTTAAGTCCACCTTAGAGTTAAGCTCTAATTAGGATCTTTGTGAAATTCCCCCCCCCCCATGTCATTCAGATTTGAAGGAAGGAACATTTATGGAGTCTCTGGAATCTAACACTATCAATGTGACATATTTTTATATTTCCCCATCTCTTTCTTCTTGTTTCAGACCGAAGAGCCTAACATACCCATCTTGACCATACGCATGGAGCTGGTGGAAAACACGGTGACCTACACCCCTCCCCTTGACCAGAGCACCGCAGTGACCAGTGTCCTGGAGAACGTCAACCGATGGCTGGAGCAGTTCAGAGCCCGGGGGGCACTGGTCAAGATGCTTAGCCCACTGGCAGAGGTGAGAGGTCATCCAAACTCTTCAGTTGCCTTTGATGTCATTCATAGATACAGTTGCACATTTCTTTACCACACTACTTAAAGCTGGTGCTGGGTTAAGGCCTACGTAATTTACGTAGAGTTTTAGAAAGTGTAAAGACCTAAGTTGACTATTAGGACACACTCCTTATTATGGCGGCTCATCTACAACCGGGGTAATATTAAGCACAGTAAAGTATATTTATAAATGGACCTACAACTGTATTATTATTACAATATCTAAGTTTATGTGATTGCATTTTTCCTGACCATTTGTTTTTATCTTCTTTGTTTACAGGGAGGATACAAAGATTACATCAGTGTAGACGATGAGGTCATTGAACTTTGTGAGAAGATCATCAGTCTGGTCAGAGAGAACAGCGAAGAATGCAAGGTAAGATGTAACAAAAGATCCTACAGTTTTTGTTGATTAGAGCATTTGTTAATAAATGAAGAAAAATCAATGTTTTGTATATTCTCTTGCTTTTTGTCGTTGAAATCACTTGCACTTTGGCCTTTCTTTACTATACAATAGAAAATTGATGAATGTAACAGTGCTGTATTGCCTTGATGCTAGGTCCTTTTTTTTTTTTGTACCATCCCTTGGTCTTGGGCATGGATGCCTTGGCTTTGGTCTTGAGAGCTCGAGCTTTGTCTTTGAGGGGTCAAAGCCTTGGCCTTGTCTTTAGCCGGTCAATGCCTTAGCCTTTGGGCCTTGACGACAGCAATGATTTTAAAAATGGATTTAGGGTTGTGTCTTGCCCATATGTCATTTCTCGAGTCCGAGTGGCATATATGAAGATAAAGCTGGCAGCATTTGTGATTAAAAGCTTAGCCAGGAAATTAGTTGGGCAAGCATTTTGAAAGAAAAGTGTTCTTCTGTTCCTTTCAAGAAGTCAGGATTCGGAACACACATTTTGCTATCATATTTTATCTATTTTATGATGTACTTGCTCAGTTCAAATTTTCTATAGTTGAAGGCATTGCCCCTTTTGTTAACATGTAAAAATACATTCTCATTTACAAATGATTCATCTTTTCAATTAACTGTAAATCTAAGCATATCACAAGCTCTTGTAGCGCAGTAGAACATATACTTAATGTTGAATAGTTTCTGCGCTCTATAAATGTATTAATATTATTATTATTAACTGCAATCAGTCAGTTTTGAGGATCCAAATAAATCAATTGTTTTTCTTATCTTACAGAAACTCCTGGAACTCTTTAAGAGTTACACCTTCCTATGGATGCATGATATCAATGAGACATTCGATGAGTTCCTTCACGGCCGCCTGACCCCCAATCCGCTCCGTGACCCTGAGAAACTAAGTCCATCTGCACGCCTGAGGTCGGCTGCCTCGGAGCGCTCGGTCAAGTCTGCTCACAGTGGAAGGTAAGATATAGGATAATGATAAGAATAGATAATTGTGTTGACAGCATAGTTTAAAACCAGAGCCCTGTTTCATAAAATTTGTTTTTAAGAACAAATTCTAAAATTCTATGACAAATTAACTCTCAGCATATCAGATTTCACGATTTCAGAAGCTTACAACAGTTGATGAACTTATTATAATATCAAGTATTATTGATACAGTGCCAAGGAGTAGTACTTCATAGTCATTTGTTGCAGTGACTAGACATGATATAATGATGATGATGATGATGATCCACATCACTTGTATGTATCAAACAATCAAAGACCCCCCGCTCCTCCCAATATTAATGGCCGGACTACATGTTTGCTTGGAAAGATGGGTTTTTAGGCCTTTCTAGCCTGTTGGTGTTGCAAAGAACAAGAGGGAGGGAGTTCCAGAGGCATGTAATAACTGAGGCATGAAATAGACAGGCATTTCAGAATGACTAGATACAAAAATTGCTTATTTTGTTTTATATTCAGGGCAAGTTCTGCATCTAACTACAGCATCAGTCACACAGGAGCCATGGGAACGGCCGAGAAGGCTTTCCTCTCACCCAAGGATGAAGACGAAGAGGTTGATGTTCCTTCCCTCGACCTGTTTGATAGCGAGATTGACATATACATGGTGAGGGGATATACATAATACAGTGAAACCTGTATATAAAGACCACCCAAGGGAGTGTGTGTGTGTGTGTATTGGGTTTTTGCAGATATGATTATTTACGTCTGGGGACCGACCATCCGAAAGACATGACTCAGTTTCAAACCTGCGTCCTCGCCTGAATCAGTTTGTAACTTGTACTGTTTAGCTGGATTACAGGCGCACGTCACAATGCCTAGTTGGGAGACAAGAAAAGTGGTCTTTATAGGCAGGTGGTCTTTATGTACAGGTTCCTTTAGTACAAATTTCAATGAGAAATCATTTTCAAGGGAAACGACAAATGTCTTTGTAGACAGGTGGTCTTTCTATACAGGTATTTGCTAAAGCACATTTCACTGTATGTAGAGTCCTATACAATTTATTATGCTATAGTCTGTACAGAATCAAATAATGCAGTATCAAATCACATATTACATCACCAAAGCGTGGAATAATTGGTCAATTACTTGTTCTTATGTTGGTATTTACCTGAGAAAAAAGGAACATATGAGAAAGATGATTAACGCTATGTTTAATGGCAATAAATCCAACAATTAGTCTAATAGATTTATGAAGACAGACTTCCTAGTGCGTTTCATTGCTTTTCAGTTGGATTTTGGTAAGAAAATTGATACTAAAAGCAGATATTTCTTTGTCTGCAGTGTATACAAATGAAGGAATATACCGGTAATGCAGCTTTCATTGGTCAAAAGTATTATGAGTACAAATTTGTTAACAGCTTACATGTACATGTATAGTAAAAAGGTAATAGATTGATAGTATCATTTTCTGCTTCATGGTGTAGTAAGTATACACCTGTATGCGATTCAAAGCCATTTTTGGAAAACTGCATAATGATACAGACTGAAATTCTATTGGGGTTTGATAATTGCTTGAATAGTGGATTAAATGATTTCATCCAAATTCATACATACACTTAAATCAACAAAATATATATCTAAATCAAGTTTCTCTGATCATCAAACAAATGAAACATGACCTACAGTAATGTTTTTCATCATATATGTTTAATAATAATAAAAACGTTACTTAAGCGCTTACCATCGAAGTCTCTAAGTGCTATAACAAACAAAATAGACTGATAAACAATTACATATTAAACAAAACAAAAAAGTGCAAATAAGCCTACAAATTTCAATACATATCAAATACACATCAAAGAGAACATAGTTAGTTAATCATCAAAAGCAATTTTGAATACATTTGTCTAAAACAACTGTGTTTGGTTTATTCTGTCCTATTTTAGACTGCCCGAGATGAGATCGTAGCAGTGGTAGACCAGCGTGATGTGGGCTGGACCCGTTGTGACCTGGAACCAATCAAACAGGTCCTGACGACCTATGCCAGCCGATGGATGTGGACCTTCACCAAGTACCTCTCAGATCAGGTAAACCTTGCAGAACTTTTGTTACATTCAGTTTAAAGGCATTGTTTAACAATGTTATATCTGAGGTGCACGGCCCTATGTGTTATCAGTGTTTGATATGGTGCAATATTGAAGCCCTAAAAAAAATTGCGCTTCAAAATGATCATGAAGTTCATCAAAAAAGTAAAAATCTTTGAGTGACCGGTTTTACCATACTCATTTTCCCCAATAGACTGTATTGTTAAGAAAAACCATTAGGAAAACGCAAAATTTGATTTTGATTTCCAATCTTAAATATCTTGATGATCACACAGACGATCGGCTTGTAAATGTCATGGGATTCACGTATGCCTTAAAGGTTTATAATTATCATTGCAGCATGCGTTAAATCAATGATTTTTTTTAAGGATCTGAGACAAAGTTACTGGATCCCTTTGAATATTCAAGAACTGGATTTGGGATAGAATTGATTCACCAATTTATTTTAGCACTACACCCTGTATTTATGGCAGTTTGGCTAAAGCCAGGGCCCTTTTTCATGAAACTTTGTTGTCAATAACAACTGCCACAGATCTGTGACAAATGTGCTTCTAGCCAATCGAATGCAAGTATTTTGGAAGCTTACAACAACGATTGTATCTTGTGATTGATTACAAGATTCATGAAACAGGGCATAGACAGAAGAAGAAGAAGCAATGCACCCTAGTGGACTTTATTCAAATTCGATTCAATTTTTAAAAAATTTGTATTATATAGCACAAACATGGTTTATATAAAACACAATTTTACATGAAAGACAGCCATGGCTGGAATATTCATGTTTACATGTTAGGCACAATAGATAACACATTTAAAGATATACAAAAACTAGCAATATTTAAAAATAGGACTTCGATTCTGTAACTAAAACCGTAAAACATTGAAGAAGTTATTAGAAATACAACAAAAACATGAGGTGTTATTGTTTACAGTACTACTGTTACTACTGAAAGAAGAAAAATAGACCAATACTTAACACAATTCTTCTATGTTCTATTCTCATTTCTTGTAGGTGACTGCACTGCTCCAGGATCTTGACTTCTTCCTGAAGCGCATTGAGCCTGAGATTGAGTGCATCTCAGGAGAGGAGAGAGATACCGCCTCCTTCATGAAGATGATGCGTATATTCAATGAGGTACGTTGATTAGTTATGTCATAGCCCTTCATGAGAGGACCTATTTCTCAAACAAAAACACAGACTCAGATAAAGCCATTTTTTCTTTGACACTTTTCATAGGTCTGTTCCTCAAGATTTAAAGCTTAAAATTATTTTTTTCCCCTTGATTCTCATCACAGGTCTCTGCCAAACAGCAGGAGATGGATGGTCAGTTCACTGCCATGAACAGAACGGTCCTGCTTCTCAAGAAGTATGGCCAGGCCCTGCCGGAGAGGACCAAGTCCCTCTACGACGCAGCCCCAGGCCGATGGAACAACCTCAAGACCAAGGTCTCCTTGGCCAAGCAGAGACTTGGACCAAGGATCCAGGAAGAATCAGCCAGCATCACAAAGGTAAGTTTCGACATGGATAGTATGTTCCTGCAATCAATATGAATTTTCCTCAGAAGACGATACCTCTATTCTTGAAGATATTTTGTGATTGTAGACTTGACTAGAAAATATTTCCTTATCATATTATTCAAAATCTAACCAAAAATGAAAGAATTTTCACTTCGTGAGATTTTTGCCTACACACTATGGCAGGTTTTGCAGGTTTTGTCAGACAACTGGTGGGGAAGACGGCTACATGTATTCACTGGGGAATATAGACAGCTCTCTGCACTCACTAAAAACAATATTTAATGCTTTTAACAGTTGTAGTATAGGCAGTCAGTTTGTCTGAGAAAAGTATGTATTGTATGAATCAAATGATTGTAGTAATGGTAGTAATGGTGCCAATTAATGATCCCAAGAAAAGGAAAAGACTTAACATTGTCAACATACACACAATGATTGCCTACATTTTACCAACAAAATAACATGATTGAATTTGCTAAATGAAATAAGTATTAACTTTACCCAAAACACACAGAGAGATGAAATAAATGTTTTGCGTAAAAGAATTAAACTGTGTCTCATATTAACAATACCAGTACTTCTTGATTATAATGCCAATTCTGTATTATTGTAGGACCTTGCTGAGTTTGGTGAGCGAGTGGAAGCGTTGAACTCTGCCCTGGCTGCTTCAGAGGTCTACACCTGGGAGTGCTTTCTGGACGATGCCTTCTCAGAGATTGACAAGTTTCAGAGGAAGCTGGAGGAACTGGACAATGAAGCACAGGTAAAATATTAATAAAAACATTACATAGTAATGATAATAATGATAATACATAGGATTTGTAAAGCGCCGAATCCACTAGACAATCAAATGCTCAAGGCGCGCACTTGCTCAAAAGATGAGATACATAATAAATAGACAAAAGTACAATAGGAAAGGTACGGACATGAAACGTAATGGTAATCAATTATAGGCTAAATTAAAGAGATATTTCTAAGATTATTTTTTAACACTTCACCAAAACTGCTATTCTTAATCCATTGAGGGAGAGTATTCTATATAATGACGGCCTAGCATGAGTGATGGTTCGTTCCCCCCACTTTGCATTAACCCTAGGAATAAGAAGCCAGAGTTTTTAAAATGTAGCTGTCTAGAGGGAATGTAAATAGAAAACACTAACAATGAATAGCTCTTGACCTCAATATTTTATGGTTTATTTGTTGGTTGGATGTTGAAGGTGAAGGTGAATGTGAAAGGTTGATGGTTGAGAGGGTGAAAGTGAATTCTAAACATGCTCAAAACGTTACTGCCTATTCATTACAAATCAACCTTTTAATTTTGAATGAAATTTATTGGAGTTTTAGCTGTCATGATTCATTGCAAAGAAAAAGGGTGAAAAAAAACACCAGTTTTTAAGAAAATGAGTATAAATGTAATGAGAGATACAGGTATTAAAGCACAAATGTGTAAATTGGAATTGTGATAAAAACCATTGTTGTAGGTCATGTTTTACCGGTTTGATGATCAAGGAAACTTGATTTAGATATATACATGTTTTATGTTAATGTAAGTGTATGTATGAATTTAAATTTTATATAATTTTATATAATTGTTATTCCCTAACAATCCCAAATGGACATCAACAGCTATTAAACCATTGGCCGAGGTAAAATATATGTTTGTTAGACAAAATGATGTTAGACAAGCTTGCAATTGTTTAAAATATTCCTTCACTCCAATGTTTTGTAGAGAAATATATCAGCCACGTTTATCAATGTACAATTGCTTTGCATGAGTATTAATGATTTGCATATTTTGTTAACCTGCACCTTGTCATATTCAGTTGCTTTCATTTGTTTTGTTGATCAATGTTTAATCTGCATTGCTTTGAAAATATAACAAATGAGCACATTTTTTTTTGATCATTAAAATAAAGCCTAACTAGTATACAGAAAAAAAAGAAAGGCATCAGGTTCTTTTTAAATGGTAAAAAAATACTTTTATTATAAGCTTGCTACTTTGTCATTACAGTTTAAACATGGACTCCATCATTTATTAGCACAGACTGCACTTCTATTTTTGCATGTTCTGTTTATTTTTAAAAATTGCTTTAGACACATATTTCTCATGACAGATTGAGGAAGTATTATTTATGCTCAGTAGCTGCTGTGGCAAATTGAGTGTCCAAAGCACCTTTTAAAAATTTGGTTACTATCTGCATGAATATGAAGTATAATTTGTTCATTAAATGCTATATTTGCGCAGGAGCCCAGGAGAAATGAAGTATGTATTTTTATTCTAAGACATAAAAATTACATTGGCCCTAGGTGTTATCAGTGTCTGTGATATGGTGTAATAAAAGAGCCCCAAAGAAATTGAGCTTCAAAATGATCATGAAGTGCCTCAAAAAAGTAAAAAATTTTTGAGTGACTGGTTTTACCATACTCATTTTCCCCAATAGACTGTAGTGTTTTAAAAATTGTTAGCAAAACAAAAAAATGAAATTTTGATATCCAATCATAAAAATCTTGATTTTCAGACAGGCAAGGTTTGTAAAAGTCATGGGATTCCTGACTGACCTAAAGGTTTATAATTATGATTGCAGCATGAGCTAAATCCAGGATTTTGTTTCAGAATCTGAGACAAAGTTACCAGATCCCTTTAATCCACAAATTTATGTCTGACCCTTTATTCCTACACTTTGTGCTTTTTCTACATTCCTACAATTTCATTTTTATTTCTACCCCATTGTTTGTCATTGTAGGACTTGATAGAGCTTCAGGATCTGTTGGAGACAGCTGTAGTGAACTTCACCATCTTGCCAGAGTAAGTTGATGATGCCATCCAGGGGGGCATTTCACAAAGACAATTAAATGACAAAAATCAGTGACAAATCTGATGATAACCATTCAGGAGCAAGGATTTCAGTAGATAACAAAAACTGTCATTTGTCACTGATGACAAGTTTTGTGAAAGGCCCCCCCCCCAAGATTATGTTTTGGTTTCTTTATAAATCATTCTTACTTTTTATGAATGACATGGAAAGACAAAGCTGTGGGTCCATGATTTTAGTGATAATTAACCCAGGCTACTTCAATATCTATCCATACATTTATTCTTGCATCAACAGCTTATATTTGTTTGCTATTGAATCTCCAGCACTTGCGAACAAAGTTTAGTATTACAGTACCGGTATGAAGGAGTTATATTGTGCACTATTAAATATTAAAATCTTATTGTTCCATGGGTGCCAACGTGAGTTACACAACTTCCATTAGGTATTGGACACTGAGAACCATACAGGAACAACAGCAGCAAAACAAAATAAAAAATTAAATTAAATAGAAAAAAGATTAGATAATGAAAATCCAAATACATGTCATGTATGATGTACAGATAAATCTCCAAAGTTAGGCTCGTTTCTGCATTAGTGCCTAAAAGTGAAATGTCTCTTTTTCTTTTTGTAGGTGCCGTCATGAGCTACACAACCTGCATGAGGTCTGGGACACCGTGAGAACCCTACAAGAGCAACAGCAGGAGTGGAAGCAGGAGAGATGGCAAACCATGAACACCAAGTACCTCAGGGAAGCTACCAATGATCAGCTAACGACCGTCAAGACGTTACCTGATGAGACGCATAGCTGGGATGTAACAAGAGGCCTGGAGGAATCAATTCTTGTAATCCAGGTGAGATAACTTTGTGTTTATTTAGAAAAATATGATGCTGCCTTTGTATTGTAAGTTCTTGACCCAAGATGTGCTCTGGCAACAATTGCTTCAGGTTCATTTTGTTAGAAATATAGGGTTATAGATCGGGATGGGAAGCAGTTTTAATTTAGTTTTAGCATTAGGGCATCGTATTAGTTTTAGGGTTAGGGGTAGGGTATTGAGTTAGGTTAAAGGTCAGGGTTTCGGGATGGGGTTAGGGTTATTGCTATGGTTGTTGGATACGTGTAGGGTTAGGGTCAATTTTAAGGTTAGATGAAGTGTTTGGTCAGTGTTGAGGTAGGGTATTCTGTTAGTGTAGGATACACATCGAGGACGAATCGCTGACAGAGCAGGTGTCAAGCAACCATAAATCAAGGACAAAGTAATACACTTTTATAAAATAGAGGAAAAACTGATCTTATGCATCTCTGAGAAAACTGATGGAAACGATACAAGGGTGCCAGTTTTCAGGCGACAGCCTGAATTTAGGCCCTGGCGAGTTATTATCAGACCATAGTTAGGCTTTTTTGTGTACAAAAATGCTAATTCTAGGTGATTTTCAGGCCCACTGATCAATTCTAACTGGCATACCTGACGATAATCTTTTCTGTTTTGCAGGCATGTCTTCCCTTGATTGAGGACCTGAGCAACCCTGCCATGAGGACCAGACACTGGAAACAGCTTGTGCGGGTCACTGGGGGCGCACTTGTCATCGACAACGAGAGCCTCATCAACATGACCTTTGGTCAACTTCTTCAACTTGGTCTGCAAAGTAAGTTGATTTTTCCAGAAACTTGGTCACTGTTCACTTTTTTTCTTAAAAATTCTTGCATTATCAGCAGTTTAAAGAACCAACAAATCAGTCACGTATATCAATGTACCGATTTGTCGGTTCATTATCATGACAGCGACTTGTTTCTCACATTACTTTTTTTCAGAAATAACTCCCATTACTCTCATTCCCTTTCAGACCATGTTGATGAAGTAAGGGCCATCGTTCAGAGGGCCGTCAAGGACGTCACCATTGAGAGTGCTCTCAAGACCTATGAAGAGATCTGGCTCAGCAAACTCTTTGACCTTCGACCTCATGTTCGGCACATCGTAGTAGGGACCAGCGAGAAGAACGACAAAGATGTAAGTGAAAGAGTAAACAATGAACTACAATTTAGCCCGTAGTTCTGTAAGGTTTTTGTAGCCTTCAATGTGATATGAATTGAGTTGCCATCCTTTGCAGATATCTTCTTTTTCTCATTAAAAAAATGTTTCTTTTTTTCTTATCTGTTAATTGTCCCACTTTAGTGCAAAACATAATACATTCACTAATTTACAATCAAAGAGGCATGCAACCTGATTGTCTTGAACAATCATTTGTAGTGATTATGCGTGTAAGGGTTGGAGCAAGCTCAATAACGGAGGTATGGGGGCCTCTTGTTCCATTTCATCTCCCATGGATATCTATTAGTCCTCGTAGACAAAATTTGACTCTTCTTTTAAAGAGTAGACATGCTTTTATATAAAAAAAATTGTGCAATACTAGAAGATTAAACCTTAAAACATTTCTCTCTCCTTTACTTTGTTTTGCAGCAACATTCTGACACCAAGAGTGAAATGTCTCAGAGCCAGAGCGACCTCGGTACTGCCATCACGGAGACCCGATCTCGACGTCGAACCATGAGCAGGATGTCGGCCTTGACTCTCGGAGCCAGCCGTCAGAAGAGAGCCAGTGTCTCCTCTCTTCCAGCGTCTCTGCTCAACTTAGGAGATGTAAGATCAAGGGGGCGTTTCACAAAATTTGTCTTCAGTGACAAATAACAGTTTTTGTTATAAGCTACAGAATTCCTTGCTTTTTTTCACTGATTTTTGTCTTATATGTCATTGAAAAAAGGCTGTGTGAAACTGGTCCAAGGGTCCTGTTTCATATAACTTTGTATCAATAACAAATGCTAAATTTTTACGACATATTTGCCCTCGGCCAATCAAATGCCACGATTTCAGTAGCTTATAACAGTTTTGTAACTTGTTATTGCTAAGAAGTTTTATGAAACGGGGCCCTGAAATACCTCTACATTCATTTAGCTTGATATTTGATTATAATTGGTAGAGCAACTTTAGAATAACCCACCACAAAACTTGACCAGACATTTGAGCTGAATTTAAAGACTGAAGTTTCTTAGGTAACACTTACCCTAATCCCATCCTTAAATCTAACCCTAACCCTTTTGCAAAGTACTTGATAGGAATCTTTATAAATATAATGCTTCCTGGGAGAAATTTTAATTATTCAAACATATTTGTGGCTTACACCCAGTTTTGTTTCTCAATACAGATTGATCAATCGATCTTATTTACTGGGTGTAAGCCACAAATATGTTTGAATGATTGATAGGAATCGTATCAGAGTTTACTCTAACCTTAGATTTCCTTTGGGCCAAGTACAATTAAGATGTTCATGTTTAAGAAAAGAAAATGAAATGATAAATGAGATATGTAATGATATATATATATATAAACCACATTTTCTTGCGTTACAGGACAATGGAAGCCTATTCCTACTCAAGGACACGGACCCCATCTTCACCGAGCTGGAGTCCCACCAGGTGGCCCTCCAGGGCATGCAGAGCAGCAGTGCTGCAGGCTCCTTCCTGGATGAAGTCACCAAGTGGCAAAAGAGGCTACAGACCATTGAGGCCGTCCTGACCGTGTGGCTGGAAGTCCAGGAGAAGTGGGTGGAGCTAGAGGAAGTAAGACATCTTCAAAAAATGATGATAGTGTTGATGTTGGAAGTTGTACCAGAAAGAACAGAGGGGAGAAAGAAGCAGCTGAAAGATGAACAAAAACTGCTGAAAGATTATGAAATAACAGAAAATTCCTTATAAAGCGTGGTTCTTTACAGCTAAATTGTGATACCTCATACATGTACTTTGTTTTGACAGTTCAGTAGTACTTGTTGTGTTTCATGGTTTAAAGGGAGTGTTTTGTCAGTTTCCATGTGCAGATAAAGGTCATAAAATCGCTGACCCCAGACTTGGTGAAAATACCATTAGTGGGTGTACAAGTTTGCACACAGCAAACCCGTAGGTCTATCAAGAAATACCCACTAGTCTCTCAGAGAGTCTATGGGTGAGGGAAATGTAAGATAATTGATATACCATATGAGGGAAAGGATGGAAAATGCGAAGCATTTAATATTAAAGTCCTTAAAACTGAAGGCTTATCCTGGTGATTGACAACACCTGGGAACAGTTTCACAAAGCCTTTTTTCAATGACAAATGACAAAAATCAGTGACAAATCTGCTGATAACCAATCAGAAGCAAGGATTTCACTAGCTAATAACAAAAACTGTCATTTGTCACTGATGATAACTTTTGTAAAATAGGGCCCAGTTATTGGGTAAACACCCGAACAGTGTTGAATCCCACATGAGAGCCCACTCTAGGTGTCTTTATTAAACATGTCTTTCAATCACCCACCAGGTATTCAGTGGAGCTGATGTAAGAGCGTCTCTGTCTCATGAAGCCAGTCTGTTCACTTCAGCAAACAGAGACTTCAGACTATTTATGAGGGCATCAGAGAAGAATCCTAATGTCCTGCAATGCTGTCAGAGAAAATGTAAGTAATTTATCTTTAAGCGTTTCTAAAGTATTGGGAGCTCCCAAAAATTGATGGAAAAATTTCACCTAAATTGTATTATGATATAAAAGAGAATGTCATTTAACACACACTTCTGCAAGGATTTTCAAAACAAATGAGTTTGAAGACGAATATTGAAATAATACAAAATTGATGTTTTCCGCATATAACGGTAAACCCCAAAATGGCATTCTGTCATAATCAATATTCGTTTTTAAACACATTTGTTTTGAATTTCCATGCAGAATTGTGTGTTAAATGATATAACCTTTGACACCATTGTACAATTTAGTTAATTTTTGCCAACAAATTTTGGGCTTCCAATATTTTAAGAGGGGCTTTAATGAAGTCTTTACTAAGGTATTTGATGTGGATTGCTTTGTGTTGCAGTTCTTGTATGACAAATGCAAGCAGTATCTTTGTAATAAAAAGATATGCGATACATTGAATGAAACAAGAACAAAAATAAGTGAATGAATGAAGTAAAATATTGATTGAGTTCAATGTTTAGGAATATAGATCAAGCGAAAGACTATGACTGGAATAAAGTTCTAGAACAGACTTTAAATTTTTTGTCAAAAGGTTTCAGAATTATCTTTCAAACTTGCAAATGAGAAAATCACAATGCTCAGAATCTATTAAATGAAAATAGTGAACTATGGAACAAGTAGATAATAGCAATTACCTCAGCCAAAATCCCCCCTCCCCCCAAATAAATTTAGGGCACAAAATTGAAATTGCATAGCATCAACAAATGCATCCATGAAATTTGGCACACTCTTTCATACCTCAAAAGATCTGGGGAGTGTTTCACAAAGACTAAGATCCACTTTAAGTTGGACTTAACTATGTCAGGCCATTGATGCCACTGGCTGCTTGATCTCACCATTATGATCTTTAGATATTATTTTTTCCTTCAATAATGAACTATTAAAAAGTGTAAATTCTGTAGATTTGTGACCATGATCTGTATGTCCCTTTAGAGACCAATGGGAGTAAATGGTGAGAGCAAACAGCAAGCAGTGGCATGAATGGTCTGCCATAGTTAAGTTCAACTTAAAGTAGATCTTCGTCTTTGTGAAACACCCCCCTGTTGAACTACTGGATGCCATGCATAGTGTATATAATTGTCTTTGTGTTTTTCCCCGTCAGCTATCCTTGGCCTCCTTGAGAAGATGAACAGCAACTTGGAGATCTGCAGACGCTCCCTGCTCCAGCACCTTGAGAGACGCAGACAGAGGTTCCCTAGATTCTACTTTCTCTCTATGGAGGATGTGCTTCACATCGTATGCAATGGTGAGCTACAGTCAAACCTGCTTGAGCAACCACTTGTATCGAAAGACTATCTGTCTGTAAAGACCATATTTTCGGCTTCCCCCGAATAGTATTGTCATTGAAAAGTGCCTTAAAGGCCACCCGCCTTAACAGACCACATTTCTTGTTTCCTCTGAGCAGCCTTTTTATACATACAAAACTATATTACCTCAAGTTGAAAATCATGGTAAATTTGAAGATCATTGTCTTTGTTAAGGCCAAGATTAAGTCAATTTCCTATCTTGTACAAAGCCTTGAGGCAGGGGTTCTCTAGATTATATTTTCAATCAATGGATGATTTCCTTTACATCGATTGTAATGATGAGTTTGCACCTCAAGGTTAAAGTCAAAATTACTTCTAAGGGCTATGTCATTGTTATGGGCAAGCTTATGTCAATTTCAAAGTTTTTGTATCATGAGTGACACTACTTATAAATGTAGGTATAATATCTTGTTTTCCTCTCATCTTTTATAGGCTATGACCTGAATCAGGTGAACCTGTACCTCCCTAAGCTGTTTGAGAACCTCGGTCGGTTGGAGTTTGAGAACAACCCGTCAGAGGCTGCAGAATGTAACTTCCAGGTGACAGGTCTGATCAGCATGCTAGGAGAAAAGCTACCTCTCAAGCAGGTTAGTAGAAGGCTGCTCTACCCTTCATTAGAATGATGCAGCTTCCTGTAGGCTCTCACAAAGTTTAAGTTTACTGGCGTGGTTTTTACTTACAATGGGCATATTTTACTGTCAATTAATAAGTGCTTTGCACTTCATGGCACTACTCGCCTTACCTACCACCCCAGTATAGCTTTCTCTTGACTATAGTAACCATTGCTTGGTCTCAGTGTTGAGGAAGAATAAGTGTTTCCACATTTAATGTGGCACAATTTTCTCCAGGTTCTATTCCATCAAAGATTTATGTGTAATTGTAGGGCTAGGGTTAGGGATGAAGTTGGTTAATGTGATAGGTTTAGGGTTGAGTCAGATACAGTAAAGTATTGTTCTTATTACCAAAGGTCAAGAGAAAGTATTACGTCATTATAATATAATATTTTATTTCGTTTGGCAGGTTGTATCCTGTGAGGGCCCCATCGAAAACTGGCTTGGCAACCTCATCCCCATGATCAAGACCTCCCTGCAGCATCAACTGGCCTCAGCCCTAGCCCACGAGACCCTGGACCTACAGGCTTCATTCCAGGGCTCTGGTCAGTCTGAGGGACTAGGACCAGGTCCTAGAAAGGAGAGGGATATTCACAGTGCTGGGGCTAGGAGGGTCACAGTTAGCAAAGAGGAACGCAAAGGTGAGGAAGAAAGATGGGGGAATGGGAGAGAAGAAGTAGGGTCAGAGAAGGGAGGAAGAGAGAGAGAAAGAGAGAGAGAGAGAGAGAGAGAGAGAGAGAGAGAAAGAGCAAGAGCTCTAGCCATTTAGAGGGTATAGGATAAGGCCTTAGGAAGAAGAGGCCTGTCCACAGTGCTGAGGCTAGGAGGGTCACAGTAGGCAAAGATGAACTCAAAAAGTAAGGAAGCGAAAGAAAGATGGGAGAGGAATAAAAAGGGGGCGGGAGAGAGAGAGTACACTTTGTGGACATTATCATACACTAATCATAGTCTCTATTTCAAACCTGGACCAAACTTTATACCTGACTCTAACCCTAGCCCTTAACATATACTTCCATTGTAACCATAACTTAAACCCTAACCATAAATCTTTGACAAAATAGAGCCTTTAGCAATTGTCACCAGAGCACATGTTTGAACATTGTAAATTCGATTCAAATTTTGTCATGAATATAATTGATATGATTATCAATGTTTTTCTATTCTTGTGATTCAGGTGGTCCAGGCAGTCGTTCTGGAAGCCGAGCCGGGAGCAGGACCGGACAGAGGACCAGTACTAACAAGCGGCCCAGTACTAGAGAGTCCCAGCAGGAGGGACCCTTGGAGGTCATCAAAGACCCCCCTACCAAGTCCTGGATGCTGGAGCATGTGACGGAGGTGGTCTATCTCGCAATGCAGATCCAACTCGGAGACCAGGTGGAGAAAGGGTTGAAAGCAGCGGATGGTGGAGAGAAGGAATCGTTGAAGGTAAGATATTGATGGAAAAAGTAGAGGAGGGGAGAGTGAGAAGAGAGCTATGTGAGATTCCTAATTTGTATTGAGAATATTGTTAACAACTTCGAAGGTAATACAAAGTTTTGGTATGGGGTCATGAATTTGGTTCAAATGAACATATTGGAAACATACATTGTATGAAATCCTACAATATTCAGTGATCATTATCGCGGTTGAAATCAAGTCTTAAATGATGAAATTGTAAACAATAAAGTCTTTATGTTGTATAGCTCCCTCTCAAGGTCAAGATATTAATTTAACTTTAAAACATGTTTCTTGACTAAATTGACTGATTTGCTATTCCCGTATGGAAATAATATATCACAACTGCATATTTTGAGATTTTTAGGGTCGCAGCTACCATTGGATGGCTGTATAAGCTATTTGAAATTTATTAAAATTTACTGGGAGCACTGGTAAATTTTTATATCCAATTTTTCTCGAAAGCAGAAGTGTTTTAGGGGCCAATTTTTCTAGTGCTTATAATACCTCCTCAGGGGCACCCAAATATATCAAGATTTTAAAGAATCGCTTTCCTGCCATTTCAAAATTTCCCGAAACTTTGTATTGCCTTTAAGGCAAATATTCAATGGAATGGTGGAGGTGTAATTTAATTTTTTTATTGTTGATGCATTTTCAGGATATGTTGGCCAAGGTGAACAAGAGTCTCCAATCAGCTGTGGTCATGCTGAAAGGCATTGAAGACGATAAAGAGAAGAAAGCAAGACTCAGAAAGGAGCTCAGAAAAGAAGGTAAGAAATAAACGAAGGTGAAAGAAGAAAAAAAAGAGAAGAAAATCTCAATGTAATCCATCACTAGGGTTTATATTCTTTCTGTTGAATCCATTTAAGATGTTCATGCGCGGGTTTATCGTTGGTCATGAAGTAGGCAAGTTGGCGAACACTGAGCCAAAGGGAATTACGCTGCAGTACAGAGGTAAGCAAAAAGGAACACTAGTATGCACAGGAGCGTAATACCTGTTGGCTCGGTGTGATGCCCTCAATGTACCTACGGATGAGCAACTTTAAAGCCAGGGCTTGCTCTAAGCCATGTTCTGACCACTCAGGTTAATGTTCATGTATAGCATCAATCATTGAACATGAAATCATTTTTTTCTTTTCTCAACAGATCCCTCTTTTTCCTCTCTTTTCTCTCGGTCTCCCCCAGCTTGACCCTTTTCATTTATCATTTTCTCTCATTAATTTCTAATTGTAGATTTTAAGTGCAATATGTTGAACAATTCTTCTTCATTTCTAATCACAATTTTTGTTACTTGTTAATATTGGTGAATTCATTGGATTCTTTTATATAATCTTTATTTGTATCAGTATTTGTATCAGTATTTGGACTGTTTTTACAAGGATTTTTTTCTCAGTCCTATAAAGCCATGTCTAAATTTCTGATCATCTTTTCTGTTTCTCCAGCCAATAACAATATGGATAGTTTGTTTGTTTGTATCAGTCTTTGGGCTGTTTTTACAAAGAAACTTTTTTCCATATAACTTGAATGAATGAATGAATTCATGAACTGTCCTTTAAAGTCATATCTCAATTTTCTGACAATCTCTCTGTTTCTTCTACTTCCAGCCAATAACAATGTCGATAACTCTGCAGCAGACAACAGCACAGTCGTCTCACAGACTGGTAGACAGAGCTCCCATTCATACAGGGGTTCACAATGGAGTCTAAATGAGCTGGCGATCCCACAGCCTGCAACGCCCATTCAGGAAGAGGGCAGCATACACTCGGTCATCAACGAGGAGGCCAGTGACATCAGTAAGTATAGATCAGAGAGAGAGAGAGAGAGAGAGACAGGTGTTCTTGTAGTTGTAAATGGGAAAGGGGGAGATTGAGAACGAGAGAGAGAGAGAGTTAGATATTAAAGCTTATCTGCACTAGTTTGGCCAGGAGGGATTATACCTCCCTGCTTGGTCAATGGCAGGTGGTCATCTCATGGTAAACAGTGAATGGTTCAAGGGAGGAGAGGAAAGGGAGAAGAGAGATATTATAAAAATCGACAGAAGAAATGAAGAAAGAGGGCAAGAAAGAACAATATTTTCGAAATATAATTTTGACGGGAATCTGATGAGAAGCAAGCAATGACCCCCCTAATATACTCTGTACCACGTCCTAATATTCTATATAGTTAATTATGTCTTTGCATATTCTGCTAACAACTCAATCCCACTATTGATACTTCATATTTTATAATCTTGCTTTCATGAAGAAAAAGACGTACAAACATGCATGTAGATGTATGTAAGATATACCTATATACGTAAAATATACCTATATACGTAAGATATACCTAAGATATGTAAGATATACCTCTCTGTTCTGTAACAGATTGTAACTCTTATTTTGCACTTTTTCCTCTATTAGCTGGTGAAATGAAGAGCCAACCCGTGGACACCATGAAGGTGGACACCATGAAGGTCGTCCTACCTCCCGAGAGGCCAAAGGTCAAGGTCGTAATCGAGGAGCAGGTGGATCGGACTGAGCTGAAGCTCCTCCTCTTCCCTGCTCAGATACAGAAGATCAGCAACCTGATCTCCCTCATGGCCCACCAGAGGGACATCATCAACAGGTAAGGACAACACCCCTATTTATCAGAGTGGAATGTTCTCAGGATATATCATGGAATGTTATTCTGGAATCAACCATTAAGGATAAAGGTTGACTTTTTTCTCACTTTTTCTTCAATAGGGCCACTCACTTGTTAAACATCCCAATTAAAATTACTCATGAAATTTCACCTCACGATTTACACTGACTTTCAAACTTTGCAAAGTCAGGGATTTTCCTTGTATTGTTCCCAGCATTCTGTGCAATCTGATACCACACGAACCAACACAGCATTGTTTTATTTTATTATTGACCCAATGATGGACATTCTGCTCCTGTTATTCTCTCCCCAACATTTATATTATGTTTATTAATATTTATATTTATACTATTTGATTCACTAGTGATCCGCTTGGAATAGCAACAGTATTGATTGTTTGTATAGATCAAATTTTTGCGTCATCTTCACTGGAGGTAGTGCAGAGAGTTTACTTGGCAAAACTTGTGAGCAATATTCACTATGAAAAAAAAATGGAAAAATTGTTTGTGTTTGCCCATGTGTTGTGTGGTTTTCTGTTCACATTAGAAGAAAAAAACGCATGAAACTACATATATTTTGTTGTAAGTGAGAATGAGTCATCGGAAGAATTTTTCAAACATACTTATGAACATTCCTGTCGCTCATAATGTTATGGTCAAATCTGACTTTGAGGCCAGATAAAAAGGCCTCCGCCTTAGCCTTGGACTGTGGGGCATGTGCAAAAGATATAAAAGGTGTCCTTTCTCAGTGCCTTTGTGACTTGGAACATCTAGCCTCATCAACATCACTGCTCATAGAGGAATATTCTCTTTTATAGAATTACAAATGTACACTGATAAATAAGTAGGTCAAAGCATTAGATTATATGAAAATATGGTTTTTTTTGGTGCATCTGTAGAAATGATTGATTTACTAAAGGGAAATCAGCCCTTCATAAAAAGTTGGTTGGAGCAGAAAATCACAGAAACAGACTGTTAAGTGAAAATGTCAGAAATATCAGACAAAAAATGAGAAAGATATGTACTTTTCAAAGTTAAAATCGATAATGACTTGGGGAATATCTGATTGGCAATGTAGCCATGATATGTCAAGTCATAATGTATTTGGAGAATTTCCCCATTTGTTTCATGTGTGTCCATTTTATTCAATGTATCCCTGTTATTATTCCTTATGGTGAGGTAGATCATTGTTCCAAAGGAGGACATGATGAATGTATTATCCATGATGTTATATGGGCAGAAGGGAAAAGGGGATATGTTGACTATAGTAAATATGAAATGAGGTAATTATCTCCGTATGAAAACAAACTATGTGAGATTTACAATGTTATTAGTGAGCCCAACCTGAAAAACCTTTCTTATTCCTTGATAGATTTCACTGATCTGTTTCTTTATTTTGTTCTGCTTCTACTCCAGCCAACTCTTTATGAAATGCTGAGTCTTCTTTAAAAGTATATTGTACTAGAGTAATGATAGCTTAAATCTCTTAATGAAGATTTTGCCAGATTTTAAAAAATCTGCATTTCAAGTTCTCCATTCTATTCTGAAATCCCATGTTTTCACTGGTGACTGTAGGATGAGTTGGGCACAAGGTGGTGCTATTTCAATATAGACTTTGAGGACCTTGAGTGATATTGCATGTACAATGTTGTGCAACATACATACATAGAATCAATTTGTCAAAGGTGCTCAAACTTGTGTGTTATGAAGAGAAAACATCTTAACTTTATGATGGAAATGACAGAATAATATGTGATGAATCACCAATATATAACAACATTAATTTCAAAGGAGGAAAAAAAGGAGCACATTTTCAATCAACTTTCACTTCACATACGATTCATGCCTGAGCATACAGTAAAAGAGTTTCTGATAAAAAAGTGCAAAAATTCTTGGAGCTCCATTCTCCTCTTTGTTTTTATTTTTTGTTTTTGTTGTTGGTCAAGGATGTCCATCTTACAGATGCACATGTTCATTAGCATTTGCATGGCTCCTTGCTTTTTGGTGCTATTTTCTGGTACCTCATTCACACCAACAAGTCTGTCATCTGCAGACCATCACAAGACTGACACCGGACCGACATTATACCAACAACAGACAAACACCAGACCAAACCAAACATTACATTACCCCACATTGCCGAGAATCAGTCGGTTTAGAGTTGGGATGAAGTCGGTTTAGTTGTGACCGAGGTATGAATCACACCTTTGAAAAATAAAATGAATGTGCCCATCTCAGCATGAAATTTCAACACTTGTTCTGAATTCATGTTGGTAGAGTATTTTTCTTTATTTTTGAGATACATTTCATTGATGGATTATAAGAACATTTTAAAAATTGGCAATTTTCCACATCTTTTTATTTTCAATGAGTGAACATGTTCATGTTAATATTAATTGTAATTGTATCTGCAGGTATGGGATAAAACACATTTTCAGGGCATTAACAGCCTGAAAGTAAGTTATGATAACTTTGCAAACTAAGCAGGGATTTTGACATGATCGGGAAGGTGTGAAAATGCAAGTCGTCACTCTCTGTCGCTCTTTGTGATGCAAAAGATGACAAATACCATGGCCTTGAGTAGTTGATCAAACAATAGTGCATTTAATTTGTTAATTAAATACTGTACATGTACATTACATGAATAGAGCTTAATGGAAATACCATGTACATAATGAAGCTTTTGGAATGTTCATTACTTTTACATTTGTGAAGGAAAGTAAAAATTCCCATGAAATTTGTTTTCTTTATCGCATACAACACATTTTCATGTAGTGGTTACACACTACACAGTTTCTGAATAATTGAATAAATGTTCACTAAATGAACAATTTATTTTTTGTTGTCATTCCATATATCTGAACAGCAATCTTGCTTTTAAAAACCCTTTTGTACAATACAACCCAGCTATGCCTCACAAGCTTCCTTCGTGAGATGTACAAAACCAGGCTATTCTTAATGGGGTTGCTCTTTGATTTTCTTTTCATTCCATTTTATTGGTTGTTATCTCATAACACAATTTTAACAAAAAAAGAAAGATACCATGAAAGTATTTTATTACTGTCATGCAACAATGAATGCAGCATACATGTAGTTGTATAAAACCATCAAATTTGACACATTAAAGGGTTCAAGATCAACTACATGCGGAAGCATTTCATAACTTTTATCTTTAAATAAATTTACGTATGTACACAACTTGTAACCACAGATTTATTTTGAAAAATACTGTATGCTGGCATAGTTTTAGTACTTCTACCGGTAGTTACTGTACATGTTTATATTTCAAGTACAATATTATTCACATTTATATCAACCAGTACCAAACATTTGAAAACACAGAACTGACCAAAGTTGGTCAATGAAAGTCACACAATGTTCATGTTAGCCTTATGAATTTTCCATTACTGCACCATGTACATTGAAGACTATTCACTAAAAAAATTAAAACTCCATACCAATATATTACAGCATTTTTCATTCTGTAAAAAAACATTCTTTTGTTTCATATCGAACATTGAAAAAGAAGACTTGTATTTTTCATTTGCAAGGCACTTTTACTAATTATGCCACTCAAAATAAAGTAATGCACTTATTAAAAATATGTACAATTACTGTATAGATTACCGAAGTGCGCAGGTCATATTTGCTCATCGTCCAGGTAACTGGTTCTAAACAACAGGGTCCCGTTGCATAAAACTTGCCATTGATGGTAACTTTGCCATCAATGGCAACTACCATGGTAACAGGGCTCAATAGCCAATCAAAATGAAGGTTTCCATGGTAGTTACCATTGATGGCAAAGTTACCGTCAATGGTAAGTTTTATGCAACGGGCCCCAGGGCCTGCACAGAGGTTCACCGCGAAATTATTTAAGCAACAGGCTGGAGCAGGGTGAATTTAGTGTTTGGGGCTGGTGTGATCACCACACCATTGTTAAGAACCAGCATCCTTGACAACTTGGCCAGTATGACGTGACACTTCGGTACTCTATAACAGCTATCAAACTTGTCCCCATTTGTCTGGAAAATGAGCTGATATGACAATGTTCTCACATGTCAAATACATGTACATGTACTATCATTTGGAAGCATCACTGGCCATTTGTGTACATGTACATGTATGTGCATGTACCTGTACATGTGCTTAATTGTTCACTGTTTCGAGAGACTCAACCCTGTGAAACAGCTTACGCTTCTTTCCTGACATAGTATTTCTCTATAAATATTTCTTCATTTTCATTATATATTTACATGAATATATACACGTACAGTCACCCTCGCCTAAGTCGATCTTGACGGAATAATTTGCTTCAACTCAGGCAATCTTCGACTTGTGCGCATGGCGTAAAAATACAACTTGTATGTTGTCCCTAGGCCAAACATAACTGGGGAAAGACATAAGGAACTAAACCAGCGTTTATAAAAACAAAAAACAAACAGCCAAAGTAAAATTCAAGTTCAACCTCTTACAATAAGACATATAGTCCACTTCTATTTCTCTATAAATATTTCTTCATTTTCATTATATATTTACATGAATATATACACGTACAGTCAACCTCGCCTAAGTCGATCTTGACGGAGTGAAATGCGTCAACTTAGGCAATCTTCGACTTGTGCGCATGGCGTAGAAATACAACTTGTATGTTGTCCCTAGGCCAAACATAACTAGGCAAAGATATAAGGAACTAAAGCAGCGTTTTAAAAAACAAAAAACAAAAAACAAACAGCCAAAGTAAAATCCAAGTTCAACCTTTTATAATAAGACATATAGTTCACTTCTAGTATCTTGATAACAGAGATTAGCCAGTTCACTAAGTGGCCATTTCTATTTGCAGCTACAGGTATGTTTGTTTTTTAAACCCAACCCCCAAATATTGCCTCTTGCCTTTAAATCTATTTCTTTTACAACAGTTTTGTTTGTTTTGTTCTGTGGTTTGTCATGTTTGGATGGAGCTAATAGGGGACCAGTCGCTTCAATCCCCATCTTGTACTGGTATTATCAAAAGACGTAAAATCACACCCAAATATACATATGAGACAGTTAAATGATATTAAGGATTAAAAAACATTAATGTGAACAAATTTTTTTTTTTTTCTTTTGAGGGGGGGGGGGGG
>BEXV01001825.1:46202-68071 GCA_003118195.1 Hemicentrotus pulcherrimus
GGGGGGGGGGGGGGTACAGTTGGTCTTTATTAATTGCATAGCTCATAACATGTACATGTATACCTTGCTTTTTAGAGATAAATTTATGATATTATGTTAGAACAATGTAGCAATAAAAGAAAATGATTCCTCTCCTGAAAGAGTTACCGGGGTATAAGTTAAATTGGGGATGTATTAAACCAAATTTCAAAACAGTCCAGCAACAAATCTATATTGTGTGCAAGAAATTCCATACAAGAATGTATAATGTATATTAATCAAATACAAAAGATCTTATGGATTTTGTTGAATGGTATATTCCAGCTGACCTTTATTAGTAATAAAAGGTGTTGCTGTGTGTCTTGCTGGGAGCCATAGATGCTGTGGCATACATGGGTGCATTTCATTGGATGATGCCTGTGTCATTGGTGCGGGTCCCCATCTTATCCATAGATGCAGTTCATCTCCTTCCCATTTTAGTGTAGGCTACATCACATAGAGGATTGATAAAGAAGATAATTTTTTAATGTTCCTCAATGGCAATTCTTTCTTAGTTGTCTCTTTGATATTGATCATAGATATTATATTGCAGTGCTACATCACTTTCATCTCTATAATATTGTTAGCTTCATTATCTTGCAGTCCATTGGCCATGACGCCTCCAAGTTCTGTCTGTGTTTTGACAAGATGCACAATTACATGAAGAAGGTTATTTGATTTATTAACTAGGGGTCTTACCGTAACACTAGAACAATTAGGATCGCCCCACAGCCACGTCCACCTGAGCTTGTGTATGACCATCTTCAGAAAGAGCATAGTGGGCTTGAATACACAGGTGCCGCAAAGGATAATTATCACTATGATTAATATCGCCTTTACTTCTGTACTGGATTTCTCTTGGCACGAATCAATCAAGTTGTCTTTAGATGTGTCATTGCCATGATCTCTATAAGTGGGTGTTGTAGCGCCCGGCCGGCCGGCCAGATCCATTCCATCTGATTGTGTAGTCTGCATGTCTCTGCTATCACGTACATGAAACCATTCCTTTCCTTTTGTCTTGTACAGAACATTTTTTGTTCTGATCTCTATATGTAGGAGGCGGGTGTCTGCATATTCAGCTCGATGTAAAAGTAGAGACAGTTTTAACAGTCCATTGTCATCCTGTGATGACTCGAAATTCAAGTTTACCTCCAATCGATCCATATAATCTGGGTCAAGAAGTTGTCTTCCTCTGATGATATCTAAATCAATGCTTACCACAGCAAGTTTACTTCCATTAGAAAGCACTTCACTTAATGCTGAATTTGGCAGCCTTATAGTCACATTCACGGTGAGGTCATTTCCCAGTTCAACGGAGTCGTTTGTATTCTCCTGTTCAATGCACTGAGTAGACTCTCTTGTGCAATCAGTAGACAGTTCCACTTTTGTGGATCCAGAAGCCCCCTCCAGCTCCAGCCAAAGTGACATGACAAATAACACTACATGTACAAACAGTGCAGCACTAATTTCTACTAGTTTCCCCATCTTCCTGATCTTCAAGTTCCACTGCAATTTTTATTGACACAAAATTAGAATACAGACTCCTCACCATGAAGAAGACCGATGAATCCAATGAACTGTCAATTCACCCACGCCTACGTGTACATGCAATGTTGATATCTGCATGTAAGCTGGCTGCGTGTATCCAGTAAGCCTTAATTTGCTCATTCACTGATGTTGGTTTGTCCAGTATGCAGCAAAGACAATGAACATGGCATGTGTTCTCCTTATATATAGCTCTCAGTTAACTTAGGTGGGTAAAAAGAAGATGAAATACACCTAGCTTAACTATAATATATATATATATTATATAAGAAAACGCCAGTTTTCCGTGTGTACATACTCAGCTCACCACAGCAACATGTACACGCAGTCTGCAATGTGATTACCGGAAGTGTATAAACATCACAGACTGTAATTCAATAATTTACTACAATTCCAAAAGCCTTGCATACCTTGAGCCGTGGCTAGATGTCACTCTCTGGCTGTGTCAAGTAAGAGCGGCATGAATTACAGAGACTACTAGATGCAGGCCCATGCATACTGCAGGGGGTATGCTGCATGGGCAGCCGTCACAAACTATAAGCACAACATATGCCACATTCGTATATAACTATATATATTCATGATAAACTCCTTACAATTATGATTGATATTTTCTAATTTTAACTACCAAACTTTGTAAAACAATGAAAGATTTGGTTGAAATTAAGGGAGTTTGACGTGGTGTACAATTGCACCCCTCTGCATAATTGAATAGTCCAGGGGTTAACTGCATGCACGATCCATAATCATTCATGCTTGTTATCCTCTGTGTGATTGACCTATAACCTAACACTTGCATTTAATGTTTGTCCCTTGTTCTGTAGTCTATGTAGCAAAGTGATTCTAGCCACTGGAGAACTGAATGCAGATGTAGTCCTATTCTGAGGACTTCAATGCATTTCTAGATCACAATGGCTGCATTTTCATAAAAGATTGAGAGAAGAAATAGTACTTTTCATGATAGTTTCACGTTTGCGCTGCAGCAGATCCAGCCAGTGCAAATGAGATTTCCGGAGCTATGTGGTTGTGATCAATCAAACACAAACAGGGCAACAATTGTGCCCCCCTCCTTCAGAAATGCAATGGCCCCTCAGCTAGTGCATTTTCCCTTTAATACTGATAAAATCTTGGCTATATATGTAAAGAGTACTGAAGCTGTGACATCATAAAAATTTATTTTTTGAATTTCTCAATTTTCTCTTCATTTTCTTAAAGGTACTATGTCCCATTTGCAAGCCCAAAAAATGTTAAAAGTTAAATTCCAACTGCATTTGAAGAAAATACTAATTTAGAACTTTGCTAAAAAAAGGTGGGGCTTGAAAACATCTTCAAGTGGGAAAATAACGACTATTAGTTGTCAAATCGACTTTAGGGCTATGGAGCTCAAAAGTAATAGTCTTGATTTTCAGACAATTGTACCGAATGGTCATACATTTTATGCAGCGCAAAGATTCAATCAGTTTAATCTTGGCCATCACAAGAAGTGGGTTATTGATGTAGACAAATGCTCATGTAACCTTTACAACTCTTTTCATGTATACCAAAGAAGAAAAAAGCCAGTCAGTCACTCAATAGTGTCTGACAGTGCAGTCTAGCAAGTCAACAGGTTTCCTTGCATAATTTGAATATTAGGACACTGCTAACGTTCAAATTTCACACACATACATGACATATTCATGATTCCTGCAAAGTTCTACAGAATTTGAGGTTGGCTGCAAAAGGGACATATAGTACCTTTAAAGAGTGTCAAAAGTAATGTCCAAATGTTGGAAACCAATTGAATATGTTAAAGATAAAGACAAGTTATGGTCATGCAATTGGCATGCATTGTGAAAGAAACGTTGTGGAATCGATCAGAAAAGGTCGATCATCTAGCATATACATGTACATGTAAGTATTTGTACATTGTGGAATCATCAAAATGATAAGAAATTTGGCCCAGTCTTCGCAAAGTTACAAGCACTGTACACAGAAAAATGTATATGGGACTACGCACACGTGCGCAACACATGCGTTTATCTCTCACAGTCCAATAGATAAACTAATTTACCAAATATATCAATTAGTTGGCGGTTTCCCGGCAATTTTGTTATCATCATGTATTAGTCAAAGTATATTCTTTCACATGATTGTTAAGGGCTTCCATTTCATTTTTTGAAATTTGGGCGTTATATGGGTCTTTACGTACTCTAAGTATTGGCTGAGATATGACCACCTGAATAAATAGATTTCCTAAATGTATATAGGAACTCAGTGTTATACTGAAGACAGTTCATGGAATTGCATCCAATGCCAAATAAGAGTCTGTGCTTGCAGACTAGTGAAGTATACTGAATGGCTGCATGTGTTTGGCAAGATTTCAAGTGCACTTTAACTTTGGCTACTGCAATATAAAGCTGACTACTGGTAAACAAAACCTATAGCTTTCTGTCCTTTGTATGAACTTTCATTGTGGCAATCGGTATGCATGTACTTGACAAGATTTGCTGGATAAAACTCTTTTCATTGATAAAAATATACGGAACAAACAAACTGCATGACTCGAACTTGGAACAATAGTATAAATGCTGAACTTTGGAGCTGAATTTTACAAACTAAAGTAAAATTTTCTAGAGGAACTCTACAGTCCCATGCACTTGCGTGAAACCAAACGTTTGCATTACTGTTGGTCCTTTTATGGCGCTGCATGTGGACCTGATCTTTTTTCAACGCCAGCCAACGTACGTACGCGTGACATCTATTCATCAATTGTGTTCCTGAACATCCTGTATTCAACAAACTCATTCTTCTAGTTGGGCTAAGACCCATATATAGCTAATATATCCACCATGGCCATGGTTGATAATTATCACCTTCAATATATTACAAGGCCAACAACTGGGAAAGCTGCCCAACAGAACGTCGTCTTTGCAGTCATACAAGACATACTGACGAACAAGGATTTCCTAAAATTGGCAGAGAATGAGATTAGCAAATGGCTTTCAGAACTGACTTTGACAGTGGAGAATTAGTTGGAAGGCCAGGTCCTCGACCTCGGTTCTGGGGCCAGAGAGAAAGATCAAGAAATCAAAGTTCTGGAAAAGAAGATGAAAACACAGGAGGCCGCTGTTCATCCCCTGAAACAAAACGCCAATGTCCAAGAGCAATTATATTAGTGTCCAAATTGCCTTTAAGTTTATTGTATCACCGAACAAGATAGGAGACAGATGAAACCAACATCAGTATGGTTAACAATACCCTCAAGATTCCACTAGGCAAGACGGACATGCATTGAACGATTGCACAAAATTAAGGGTGACAGAATCCGCCAGCAGAGTAAGGAATCAGATCAATCAGAACCTAAAGCTGCCATTTATTGGAACGCAATGCTGAAATACTGTCCCAAATGATTTGAAGTTGTGTCCAACATTGTTAAATTTCAAAAAGAAATATAAATCTTATCTACAGTGCAATAGCACTTAAAAACCCAGCCCCACATGTAAATATTCCCAACATGCAAATATAAGTGTTGCAGGCAGTTCTTACCTTCTCATTTTTGTATGTTCTTTTATTGTTTAAATGCATGTTGAAAGTTTTCAATTTGTATTGTTTGTTTCGCTGTAATTATCATTTTTTTATATATTGCATTATCTTTGAATGTGGAAATTGATGAATGAAATGAAATGTCAGAAATTATGAAACCAAAATGGAGGAATATGATATTTTCCATATTATTTTGTTAATGTTTTATTCAGCAATCTTAATGTATGATATTTTCACAGATTTGAGAAGAAGCAGACTGAGACTGGCAAGCTTGCTGATTGCTTTGAATGGAAGAGCCAGCTACGATACACCTGGGATGAAAGCAGCAGTAACTTGAAAGTCAAGGTATGTATTCCACAACAACCCAATTTTACTGTTGTATAAATAATCTATAGCTACAACTTTTTCAAGAACCATTTCCCCTTGGCAGGGATCATTTGCCTGAATCACTATCTCCACTTTCCTCAGTTCCTTGTCAGATTCAGTTCCTTGTCAGATTCAGTTCCCTCATAACTCTTTGATTGTTATCTTTCGCACAAGTTCTCTGCCTTCTCTTCCTCTGCGTCCTTCTACTGCTTGCGTTATAATGGCTATTGCTGGTTTTCCTTTATCAGCCTTCTCCAAGTATCCAAACCATCTCGGTCTCATCTCCCTAACCTTCTCCAGGTTATTACCTACTTTCGGCCCCTTTCTCACTTCCTCGTTTCTTCTCCTGTCTCTTAATGTTACCCCTAGTATCCTTCATAACAAACACAATTCTGTTACCTCCAGTACCATTTCTTCCTTTGATATATAAGTAATCGAGATAAGTAATCTATACATATACTTTGAATTATCATAAAATCCTATACTGTGAAAAAGGTATCATAATGTTTAATAGGAGAAATAAGGTGTACATTCATTTTTGTCCCTACATTTTGTCTGAGAATTGTAAAGAGAAATCATCATGCACTTTTGACTTATTAGTTTGCTTTTAAAAACTCGCTTTTATTCATCTATCCACCCATCCACCCACCAATCCATCCATTTATTCATTCATTCATTCATTCATCTATTCATTCATTCATTCATTCATCCATCCATTCTTTTTTTTTATCCATTCATTCATTCATTCATTCATTCATTCATTCATTCATTCATGCATTCATTCATGCATTCATTCATGCATTCATTCATATTGCATTTATATCCACTTATTTTAATCTTTTTTTTTTCTGATGGAGAAATTATTTAAAAAGGAATGTTAAACATTAAATATTCATTTGGATGGAACTTATAAACTTGTCTTAATGATGAGTAGCTGCTATCCTTCATTTCCTCTTTCCAGACGAAAATGTCCTCCTGCACAACATAATAAGCCTTTTCCCTTTGTGTGTGTCTCGAAAGAAGAATCTCATAATACACCTATTTACATTGTAATTAACTGCATTTCATTTTCTATCATATTTTTGTTGAGTTTTGATTCATTGACTGATTTATTTGTTTTGTAAAACACTTTGATCGGTTCTTAATTGGATATAGCGCTATAAAAGAAACAATTTCATGACGAGAACAGCCCATTAGAGCTTTACCCTAGTAGTTACAGTTTACTTGGGTGTTAGCTCATCAAATTCACACTCGATCCACTCGGCACTATGAACATGACTGACAAAGAAAGCGGACAAAATATACAGTTCCTCAGATAGACAAAGGAACATCCCTTCACTGCTATTATGTAAAAAAAATGTAGAACAGGTGTCACATGCATATTCACCTGTTCTACACATTTTTACATAATAGCAGTAAAGGGATGTTCCTTTGTATACCTGAGGAACTGTATATTTTGTCCGCTTTCTTTGTCTGTCATGTTCATTGTGCGGGTTAAACAAAATGATTGACATCATTTTGTGCCGTCTGCAAAGGTGCTAGGCAGAGTGTGAATTTGATGAGCAAATTTTCGAATGGAGTGTTTTCCTCATGTATTATTATTGTTATTATTATTAAAGCTCCTAGATGCAGAGTTTGACTATGGCTTTGAATATCAAGGATCGGCAGCTCGCCTCGCCTTCCTCCCTGGCACAGAGAAGATGTATTACAGCATGGCTAGCACCGTCAAAAGCCACTCTGCAGCTATGTGTGTAGGATCTAATGTAAGCTGTCCTTTTTAATTGCATTTAAAAATATTTATCTATCCATTTTTCTGACATAGCTTGTAAATTCTTATGATGCATGCTAGGGAATTGCCTTTTGTAAATCGTTACATTGCTTGTTGAGAAAATCAGTTTGCGTGTGCTTTGTTTAGGAATGAGTAAATCTACTCTTAAACAGCTCAATAGACTTTTATTTCCTTTGTATATTGCACCACTTTTTTTTTTAACCATTCCATGTACAGGGTATAAATGTGTTAATGTAAACAGGGTGTTTTCTATGTCTTTGTTGCATACTATCAGTTTCGTTGGATTTCCACTACTCTTAATACAATCTTGTAAAAAGATGGAAGCCAATATTTGGATAACGATCATTTTAATTATGTGAAGAAAAAAATGGTGCTTGTGGAGTGATTCAAACCTTCCTAAAAATATTTTGTTGTTGTTGCTGTATTCTATTTAACTTTGTGTTTATTTGTTACACAGCTAAGTGGACGGGTAGAGACGGCGAGAGAGCTGAGCCGTATTGTAGGTCAACCGCTGTACGTCTTCAACTGCACTAAGACTATGGATGCTCTGATGTTGGTTGATATCTTTAGGGGGTTGGCATCCACTGGTAAGTTTTCATGATCATATCAGTTAGTTTTATACAACTCACTCCTAAATACTAGTCGGTTATAAGACCAATTCTCTCCTAGTAAAATAATTGGTTGAATGCAGTCGTATATTCATTCATTGAGAGTATCACACATTTTTCTTTGAAAAAAGTGTGGAGAGTTTTTAAGTTTACGCTTTGCAGCTGCAGTGGGTATATACACTGTAGAGGTATAAGTGTACTGTATATGCTGTGTGGGGTAAAGTAAGCATACTTTAAATTTGGGATTCATTTACCATCGATAATGACATGGACCAATCTTCAAATAATTCCATTTTAAATCAGATAACAAGTATCTACGGGTTTCATTGTATTGAAAAAATGATAAGTTTTCATTCGGTCATTATGCATGCATGATTTGTATCTGCTCTCGTTGAAGCTGTGTACTCCTATAGTGCAAAGCTGTATCAATTGTGAATTTTTATATGACCTAGAAATGATTACTTACAAATTTGAACCTTTCTGGTAACTTATGCCCTATTTCATTAACATTGTGCAGTAAAATGCGCACATTGTCACTGGTGTCTGTAATTGACTTCCTTCTGTGCTGCTGTATTGTCTTCATATGTACATAATTTAAGCCTTATGTAAAATAATATTTCATATATATTTTTTTTTTTCTTCAGGTTCTTGGGTGTGCTTCAACAACCTTGCGCACATCGTCCCTGGTGTTCTGAGCGTCCTCTGTGAGCTCCTCCAGACTTTCTTGGAAGCTCTCCGTGCAAAGCGCCCTCACATCACCTACGCTGCCCTCGGCGAGGAGATCGCTCTCAACCCCTTGGGGGTGTGCTTCGCTACCCTGGACAGTGCCCTCCATGCTCCTTCCATGTCCAATATAGACCGCCATCTGGTGTTGAACTCTACAATGTCCATGCTTCCGTCTGACCTGACTGGACTGTTCAGGACAGTGTCCATCACCAATCCTGACTTCAGGATCGCCATGGAGATCATCTTACTATCACAAGGTATCTACTCTTACACAACCTGAAATTTCACCTTTTCTTTTCATCTATAGGAGCTCTTTTATTAGATTTGAGAAGAAAAAAATCTAGATTTTTTAGGAATTTTAAGTTTCTATCTTCCAGAAGTCTGTTTGAGCTTTCCTGGCCTACATCAGGATGATGAAAGCCACTATGTTAGTAATTGCCATATGCCCTCACAGCGCCCATGTGGTAGGATACATACTCCCCAGGGAGTGGAGATGATGATGGTGCGTGAATGAATCAAATGACCAGGGTAATAATATCTGTAAAGCACTTGGAGATGGTATTGTGCATTAAGAGCAATATAAATCCAGATTATTATTATTATTATAATTATTATTATTTTACCTTTTATTGTGTTTTAATCTCACAGGCTTCAGACAGGCTGCTGATCTATCCACTAGACTAGCTTCACTGAGAGAGATGTACATCAAGATCATCCCAACAGGCCTCACAGTCAACAATGACAACAAACTCAGTAAGTTGATATTTTATTTCAGGGCTTCTCAAAGCCTGAAACCGGGTCCACATTCGCACCGCAATATAGCATGTCAATCCGGACTGTTTGCGAGGCTCTGCCTAGTTTTTTTCTGTACCTGTAACAAATTCCCTGATATACAAGCCTCATTTTTTATTATATGTGTCATTACTGTAGAGTAGGAGTAGATTGTGCTAGTGTGAAACGAAAGTGAGTGATGATTGAGTTGTGTGCGGCTTTCCAGCAATCAACAGAACATTGTTCTACTTCATTTGACATATAAGAACGATGGTAAGAACTTTCGGGCAAATGTTTCAGACCTTTTAGCTTCCATGGAAACCAACATCTGGACCGTCAAGGAAATGGTTTGAGAGCCCCTGTTCTAATTTATAAACATGAAGATGATATTTAAATGAGGAGACAAAATGGTGAACAACAACAAAATTTAACTGCGTTTGCAAATATAAGCCCTATTTGTTCTTAAGATAATAATGATAATAATATGATAATAATATGATAATAATTGTTTCTTCTTTAGCGCTATATCCAATTCAAAACGATCAAAGCGGTTTACAGAACATATTAATCAATACAAGAAAACTTACAAAATATACAAATGTAAAACAGTTAACTAAGTTAACTACATTATGAATAGATATGTTGAAAGATATTTCTTGAATGATCAAACAATTGTACTATAACCAAATTTTAAATTGAAGTCTTTTTGTTTGTATTTGCAGGGAATGCAGCGTATGAAGGCCCCCATGGATGGAGTATTCGTAACATGAGGAATATCATCACTGAAGCAGGCAATCTACTGGATGAGCTACAGGCTAACTACATGGAAGAAGAATACCAAACAGGTAAGCTTCATCCCCCTTTAATCAATTCATTTATCCTTTTCTTCCCACCAAAGTCTTGGTGGTCACACGCAAAAAAAGAAAAATAGGGTAGGAATCTGATTGATTGAATACATAATCATGCAAACTTAAACCTTAAAACATATACGTATTATCAAATTTACGTAAATTAGAAACGATTGTTGATAATCTAATTGCATGTTTTGCTTTTTTCCCAGCTTTGGCTGAGTTGGTGAGCATAGAGGACCGAGATCCGCTGCAGTTCGTAGCTGAGGAGGATCAATCAGAAGAGAAAGACGAAGAAAAGCAAAATGAGAAGGGTAAGTGGATATTAACATTTTTAAGCCTTTCTCCCGAATGGCCAACCAAGAACGTATGTATAGTACATGTACATGTTCAACCATATAATCGAATATCCAAAAATGGACAATAAATACTAAATACAAATATTTAGATTGACCACGCAGTCTTCATCAGTCAATTCTGATTAATTATTAATACCAGGGTTTTCAAATTGGTAAATTTTGATCTTTAGGTTTATATTAAAAAAAATATGTATCTGCTATACATGCATCTTCTCTTTCCTGTTCCTAATAATTTTAAATTTATTATAAATATCAGGGCCCTCAAATCGGTAAATTCGCTCTTCAGTTTTATATTTGACAAAAAGATGTTCCTGCTGAATATGCATCTTGTTCTTTCCCGTTCCCAATAATTTTCCTCTTCATCTAATTTACTAGGGACCTTTGAACTACCTGAGACGTTGGCCAAGTACGAGAGCGAGGCCATCGTGAGCGCTCTCCGTAACACCTTCATGCCCCGCCTCCACGGCAGCGATGCTGAGATGTTTGTTACCATGGTAACGGATGTCTTCCCGGACACACCGGTCGACATGGGCTTTGGAGGCATCGACCCATCGGTTGGCAAGAAATCTGGTGAGTTTTCCCTGCCTAAAGTCGTTGAAACAGTACAAGAACCATGGTAAAGAGAACAAAATTGAGTGAACATGTTTGAAGGAGTACTTACATGTACTTGATAAAGATTATCAAAATAATATTAATGGGAAATGTTGATCAAACTGGAGCCCCATTGAGACGTTACCATGCATGCATATATAGTGAATACTTGTTTGAAGGTGAAGTTATCATAAAATGACCTACCAATACATGTCTTGAACAAATATCATGTGGATCGATCCATACACTTACACCAATGGAATGTTACGCTATTTAGTTATCCTATTGAATGAATAGGCCAACATAAAAAAACGTATATATATATATAAATGATTTAAACAATAGATAAATGAATAGATAAACATAGGTAAAGATAACAAATTGGTTATGAATATGTTAGCAAACAATATATAAACTGATTAAGATAAATTATGTAAAAAGGTTAGCTCATATAGGATAGAGAAGAATAATAATATGATTGTTGACTTTTCCTTATAGACATCATAAGCCTGAACACCCCTGTCGTCACAGCCCAGCCTGCAGGCAAGCTGATACAGAGCTACCTCCCTAACAGTGGAGGAGAGAAACAATACCTAGAGGACATCCACTCTGCCATCGCCGTGGCAACCAATGAGCTAGGCTTGCTACCAGGCACCTCGTTTCAGGCTCGTGTTGCTCAGCTCTGTCAGCTCACCAGTACACATCAAACGGTTAGTCTTCATGATGATGATCATTTTTAATTTTCATTTGTTTAAAATACAAACATATATAAAAGATATCTGAAGTGGTAGGATCATGAAAAGCACATGAATGGCTTATTAAAGATGAGCCTCAAAATATGATGATGATGATGAGTTTATACTGTTGACTTGCTACAAGAAAACACATGTACTTGTACATAAATTGTTGCCCCACATCTTTAAGTCCTATCTGAGGAAGTTCACTATTGAGGATTTAACCTTTATCACAGGATCTAGCTTTCCAACTTGATTTCATACTTCGAACCACCCAGTTATAAGACCACCACTCTACCACAAAGCTCCTCTCATTACTGATATATACATTAGTTGAATCTCCTTATGTTCAATTCGTTTTCATTTTCTGTTAAATCATTTCTATGAACTTTATGGAACCGGCCAAATCAATTGCAAGTCCTCCAATCAATCGCGAGTTTGTAGTCTCCTATCTCTTATGTACATAGTTGTGATTGATATCAATTGCAAATAAGTTGTGATTGATATCAATTTTTGGGGGGCCAGGGATACCTTGCGAATCTTAAAATACAATTGCAATTATTAATATTGTCTCCCATTATCTGTTATACAGGTGATTGTTACTGGACCCCCAGGCTGTGGTAAAAGTGAATGTATCAAGACGCTGATGATGGCAGAGAGAGAGACCGGTAAGATGGTGACGGCCCATCGGATCTTCCTTCAGGCGGTGGAGTCTGTGGAGCTCCTCGGCAGTGCTGATACAGAAACAAAGTAAGTAAAAGGGAGCAAGAGAGAGATTGAGAGAGAGAGAAAGAGAAAAAGAGAGAGATACACAGTTTGATAAAGAGAAAGAGAGAAAAATAAAAATGGATGAACAGATACATGTACTACAGCTAGAATATGACAACAGAAATGAAGAACATCAATATCTGTGAGCAAATTCATAATTAAAGAAGAGATGTACAATATTTATCATGCAGTTTGATAGGGTTGTTATATTGACAGTGATATTGATCTCACTGTATATGCTAAGATATTTGTAGAAGTTAATTGCTAATGTTAAGTGGAATGAACATTTGTTATTGTTTGGGACAAGCAGGATTAGTACAGGAATAATTAATGATATACATGTATTTCCCCAATACTGCACATTTCTTTTTGAGCTGTGATTAACTAAATGACTACCCTATGTGTTCCCCACTGTCCTGCCTCCTTTCAAGTGCATGCATTCTGATTTCTCTTTTATCCCTCCGTCCAGTTCATTTTTTTTGTAAATGACTATACCCCGTCTCAGTGTCTCGTTTTCTATATCTATCTACTGCTATATCTCTCTCTCTTTCTCTCTCTATATCTTTCCGTTAACACCATAGACCCTGTGAAAAAAACAGGCAGACACTTCGTTCGTCTTCAAGTGACAAATTCTTATCTTGTTTTCTTGCAGGGAATGGCGTGATGGTTTGTTCATCGCTCTGCTTCGTAAACTATGTCTCATCCCTAAAGCAGACTTCAGCCAAACCAAACCTCACATGAAGGCTATGCATCTAGATGGAGAGGTAATAAGGCAAAATATCATATTTATAAAAAAAAAAAAAAAAAAAACAGAAAAACAAAAAAGATAAAAAAAATATTAAGAAAAAAAAAAAACAAATTATAAATTAGAAAAAAAAAATATAAATAAAAAACCAAAAAAAAATGCCAGATGAATGAGTAGAAAGGAAAAATCTTCTGAAAACACTGCACCAAATTTTGTTTCACAACTTAATTGCATGTGATGCTAGGAATTTAAAAAATGGAAATAAGCTTTAGAATCCTTAAATTGATTAGTAAGCAGTTGTAATCTTAGTACATTTTGATATGCAGTTTTATTAGTACTTTGGATATGCAAAATCTAATGAACCATTTGTATCGATCATTTAGATGGCAATCTGACTATATTTTAAACATCATATTTCCCCATTGGGTTTGACAGTCGATTTACAAATCATGAACAGTGATCATATCATTTTGACATACTGACTATGTTATTCAACATATGAATGACATCCCTTTTTCGATGAACTTACTAACCAAATACATGAAATTATACAGTGTCGCTTGTGAGTGTGATATTTTTATATGTTTTTTGTCATTTCTATTTGTAGATAAATCCCACCCAGATGGAAATCTTCAGTTCTCTCTTTGATCACGACGGAACCTTAGTTCTAGCTAACAATGAGCGTGTTCACATACCTGATAATTTCTCCATTTTCTGGGAGGTAAGATTTTCAAATATATTATTTTTTTAGGAATATATGATGATGGGCAATGTGTATTTGGTTCTGTGATCGTTTAGAAGAACGTAGTGCACAATATCTTCAGAATAATTTTTTGCCCAGTGAAGAATAGGAATATCATACTTCTATTTTGTGGTTTTTACTTAATATGCAAGTAACTCATATGTTATGAATACAAACATTTATCCATGTTTGGATGCAGAACTTCTCTGTAATGAGGTAGATTTCAAATGAGTGCACTGTTTGGTACTCATCAGTCTGCATCAAATAAAAAAAAGGCATTTAAATTTTAAAGTGTTCAAAGATACAGGGATTTTATATTTAAAGTGTTCCCACTGTACACTATGACTATGTAGCCTATGAAATGAATCCTTTGTATAATAACATAATTTCTTCCAATATTCTCTATCCAAGATTGAGAGCATGGACCAGCTTAGTCCTGGTCTACTCTCCCGGGTAGGCCTACTCTCCATGGACCGCTCTGACGTCAGCTGGGCCCTGCTCCTGACCACTTGGCTGGACCGACGCCCAGAGAAGGACCAGGAGATCCTGAAAGCCCTGACGGACATGTACCTCGGTCCAACCTTAGAGTACCTGGACCTGTGTCTTAGACCAGCTGTCATGACGACCAGTAAACAGAGGAAGAGGCCCAAGATGAAGAGGATAGTGGATACCAGCGAGAGCAATATGGTCCTGACTTTCTGTGCCATCTTGGATGTAAGAAACAACTCTTATTATTTGATGTTATTGTCAAACCTGTCCATAAAACGTGTTATCAATAACAAATGTTCTCAAGAGCAAATTTGAACATGTTAATGTTAGTGGCACAGATTGCTTCCTCTGGTAATGCATTCCAGTTAATTACGCCTCTTATTTATGTCTTATGTGCCATGTTTCTTGAGTTCCATGCTATGACCTCTTGTTCTATAACTGTTGTCCATCTGAAATAAAAGATTTATGTCAATCCGGTCTACTCCTCGTGATTTTGTATAGTATACTAGCTCAGCTCTTTGTCATCTATATGTAAACCCAAAAACTCTGTGAGATCAAAATATCATCAATTCATTATGACAGCAATTTCTTTTGTTTCTCTATATCTTTCTGATAGGCCATCATAGCTCAGAACACAGAGCTAAGCGATGAGCAATACGAGCGCTACGTCAGCTTTGCTGCGGTCTGGGCGTTAGGCGGAACCCTGGAGGAAAAACATCGTTCCACCTTCAGTCACTGGTGGCGCTCTAAATGGGAGAAACGTGAGATTTATCCTGAAGAAGGGGAGGTGAGTAATGCTCTGCTTAAATCCAAACTTATGTGGAAGAGAAAAAAGGTCTCCTTGAGTTGAGGAGATGTTTGATAGAAATCTTCAATAATATGATGTTACCCTGCCTTACATTAGAACGGGGGAGGAGTACAAGTTATAATTTGCCTTGCAATTTATTTTTTGTGCTGAGATTAATTTGATATTTTGATCCAGTAATGATTGCTCCAGGCTTTATCTTCACAAAATTTTCTGGTTAGGGTTGCAATTGGGTTTAGTTATGGTTTAGGGTTAGGGTAGGCATAGTGTCTGAACCAATGTTGAAGTTGAGGATTCAGTTAGTTTAGGATATTGATTGTGGGGCAAACCACACTGGACAACCGGGATTAATTACGAGAATAGGTACCAGTACTTATATACATGTAATGTAGTTTTTAAAGCTTTTACCAACCTTGAATTTTGTGGGCAAGTTTTTGTCAACTCTGTGGACTCTCTCAAGCTGAGTACATGTAATCAGTCACAGGTTCTCTCAGCGCTGCCTGATGCCTTGTACTTGTACAGACTCCACAGCCTGAAGGAAGATCTGGTGGGCTGTCACCATCTTACCGGTCTCTCTCTCTCTCTGCCGTCATTTTTAGACATTCCTTCTATCTCTCTATTTCCTTCTCCATCTTTCTCACTTTCCTCTCTCTTAGAAAACGTGTGACTGATTACTTAGCTTGAGAAAGTCCACAGGAGTGGATGAAAGCTTGACCACAAAATTCAAGGTTGAAGCTTTAAAATCTACATTATATGATTATCCCCAACTGATGAAAGTTTTCTGTATTAGTACTTGTATAGTTTCTGTTTATTCATTACTATCGTGGTCTGTTGTATACATCTCTTGGATCACACTGTTTGTTCCTTCTTCCGCACAGGTCTTTGATTACTTTGTGGACAGCGAGAGTGGTGAGATGGTGATCTGGTCTGAGGCTGTACCACCTTACAGCATGCCACCACACGAGGGCATCCCACTTGATGCCTTTGTCCATACTGTCACCACAGAGGTAATCATAAACACTTTTTCAAAAAGGCTTTATCGATTGTTTCTGATATTATGCCCTGGTAGCATATTTATTGCAGCTTAGGCATGATTTTGAATATATATGTATAATAATAACGCTAGTAATAGATGCATAAATCTATACCAATTAATACTATCAGATTAATTCACCAGCTTTTAATGAAATGTTGTGCTCTCCAAGGAAAAACTTGCATAAAATATTTAACTTCTGGAGTACCACAAGGAAGGGGCTTTGCCTCTATTCTTTTTTTACTATATATCAATGCTTGCTTGTGTAATTGGCTATGTAAATTCAAGGTATTATTGAGCAGTCTATATGCAGGTTTGACTTATTGTATTTGTGTGTAATCTTTGAACAGCAAATTTCCTATCTGCTTGGTCTGCTCTCTGATGCTGGTAAACCGGTGATGTTGGTTGGCGAGGCCGGCTGTGGCAAGACGGCTATCATCAATGATCGTATCCGTACTGTATGCTCTGGAGAGGTAGCTGAGGTCCTCGCACTCACTGTCACTGCTAACAGGTAAGCATATAGGAAAGACAGAGAGAAAGTTGGAGGGACAGAGAGAGAGAGAGAGGAGAAAATGAAACCAAAGATGAAGACAATAAGTTATGTTGAAGGAAATGTAATACGTAGTAGAGATAGTTTTGAGACAAGGTAGAAAAAAAAGAGAAATCAATAATTGAAATGGGAATGAAGGAATATGATAATAGTCACAGAATGGAAAGTGATAAGTGGAAAGCATTGAGAGTCCAAAGAATTTTTTTTTTCTGATTATTTTTCCCTTAATAGATTAATCATAATACCTTTCAGAAAAGTAAAACAGAATAATTCATTATGCAATGCTGACATATACTCAGTACCCAATAATACACAAAAAGAAAGCATTTTCTTAGGTTTTGTACTTTATATTGAAGAAGTTTCTTTTTTGTTTTCCTAGGTTCACAACAAGCCGTGTCCTGTGGCAGCGGTTGGAGGAAAGGCTTGAATGGCGTCATGGTCGAACATACGTTCCTAAAGGCAACAAGAAGCTCATGTGCCTTGTGGATGATCTCAACCTGGCTTATGTAAGTACTGTCACAAAAAGATGACATTAAATTATGCAACTTTATCTTTCAAACCCCTATCCAAATTGAAGGTGTAACTTCCTTGTCGTGACATAAATGGACAGGTATTTACAGGTGATTGTGTTATTGAAAAAAATTCCAGAAAAAACTTAAGAATAGACACACAAAAATGTGCAAGTTTAGAGGGCGGGAGGAGATACATGACTATATTTAAACCATTAGTCGTTTTGGTAGAAAGCATGTGTCATACTATTGCCTGGAAAGGAAAATGGTAAAAATCTAACACTCTTAAAATACAACACACTCACAAAGATGGTGAAGCATGGTTCTGAGTTGATGTATAGAAGAAAGACATGCACATATTTTACTGGCCTTGATACAGCCCTCAATTTTCTCAGGGGCCAGTTTCTTGAAACCGTCATTAGTCTCAGTTCGTGGACATCCCATAGAAACATGTGGGATGTCTAAGAAGTTAGACTTATAACGGTTACAAGAAACAGCCCTCTGATTGCCAGTTCAATTATCAAAGGCGAAAGAATAGTATCATCTTACATACAAGTTTTCTTTTATTCTCAGGTCGATCAGTTCAATCACCAGTCGGCCTCAGCCATGGTTAGGCAGCACCTGGACTCTGGCGGATTCTACGAGCCGGACACGCATCGCATGCGAGAGGTCAAGAATGTGACCTATGTGACAACGGTCAACCCCATGACCCCGGCCAGTGTACCATCCCTTAATCCGAGGCTGGTCAGGCACTTTGCTGTGCTTGGCATGCCGTATCCAAAGTAAGAGGATGTTCATATGGTGAAACATTCATTTAATGACCATCTTTTATCATATTATTGAACATTGTTTCATTTCATGATAAAAATAATTCAAGGTTTTATTCTATTAACAGTTTTCATTAAAAAACAAAAAAACATGAAATACATAGAATGAAGTATATACATTTCAATTGTATGATCATTAGATAAGAAGGGGAACATACATATCATCAAAGTTTAGAATAACAAAAAACAATAATTCATGAGACATAACTTTGAAAGTTAAACTGTTTATGAAGACATCTTTATATAAGAAAACCTTCTTGTATCACTTTTTGTCAATGTACAAACTACAAACTCTTTAATTTATTATAAAGCCAAGTGTCAAAGTAATCCCTTATTTGAAATGCTGATAAATTAATTCAGATTTAGAGCTTTGATTATTTACAGCCACAAACATTTAAAAGCTATTCTAATGTTTCTCCGTTCTAATGATATTCCCTTGTGTGTCAAACAGGAATTCTGAGGTGCATTATATCTTCACCACCCTTCTTCACACTCACTTCTTGACACCAGCTACAACCTCGTCTAATGCTAACAGAGATCACAAGGTAAGATATTGGAAACCATTTCCTTCTAGAAACTTTTAATACCTTCCCTAGAATTGTAGAATACTACTCTTTTTGTTTCTTTTTAGAATGCAGCCATAATAACATGCATTTTCAGGTTCTACCTCTACCTGAATTCAAGTTCTACCAAACATTTATTTTTAAGACTGCTTTGTGATCAATTTCAAATTTTTGGATGTGAATAAAAAAATAGAACTGATGTTGAATTCTGCACGAGCATCCACAACTGGGTTTTTAAGAGCAGAATATAATACTGTGTACTGTCTTGTAAATGGATGAGAAATGAATGATTATAGAAGCAGCACTTGATCGACAAGGAAGAGGAGAAGTTGAGAGCGCTCTAGTTATATGTTAAACACTTGAATGGTATCTAATTACTCATGACTATGGGTTTTTCATGAGCATACTATTATACCCAAAGATAGCAGGCAAGAATTTATCATCAATAACCGGTTCTCACTGTCTTGTAATTGCATGATGAATGAATATTTGTGATTACAGAAGCAGCACTTGATCGACAAGGAATAGGAGAAATTGAGAGTGCTCTAGTTATATGTTTAACACTCGAATGGTATCTAATTACTCAAGACTATGGGTTTTTCAAGAGCACACTATTATACCAAGAGATAGCAGGCAAGAATTTATTATCAATAACCGGTTCTCACTGTCTTGTAATTGCATGATGAATGAATCTTTGTGATTACAGAAGCAGCACTTGATCGACAAGGAAGAGGAGAAATTGAGGGCGCTCATCTCCATGATGGTCAATGTGACGATTGAGGTCCAGGAGAGGATGAGGAGTATGTTCCTTGCCACCGCTGAGAGATGCCACTACATCTTCTCTCTTAGAGACATGAGAAGACTCTTCCAGTAAGTAGCATCCCTAGTCTATCAATACTCTGTGTTCACATTCGAAAGGTCTTATTAACTGTGTAAGGCTCTTGACTAACATAGACACAATGTAATCTTCTTACCGGTACGGTACGTGGCTATAGCCACGTACCGTAGCTGTATGTGGTGCGATGGGCTGCCTCGACTCGTGTGTGTACATGTACTTACGTGACCGAATCTCTGTGTGTGTATGTGTTGGCGTGAGAAAGTTTGTGAATACTTCATGCCCATTTATAATGTGTGCTATTTGCTTGCTGTGTGCTATTTGAGAAAGAAACGGCTCATGAAAATGTCTTTTAATTAGCCTGTCATTCGCGAAAATATCTGTACGTGAATATATCAGCTTATATAGTAGTCTAAATCTGATGGAACCGATTGGTAGTATCAATATATTAATAGTTAAAACTAATGTATTGACAGTTCATTATATTTGGGTAGCTATCAATGCACATGTATCAGGAGATATTCACACCAACTTATGCTTTTTCTTCCCTCAGGAACATCTGTCTCTCCCTGAGACCCGGCACCAATCCAGACAACCTCCTGTTGCTATGGCGACATGAGTGTGAGTGGGTGTACGGTCAGCGGCTGGTCAGTCCGGTCGACTTTGACCGTTATCAGCTGGCTTTCGTGACCGCGGCTCGCAAGGAATTCACCGCCGAAGAACCGGTAATGTCAAATATTTGCCATGTTTGCATGAGTCATTGCCACACATTTAGAACAGAATCCTTTTTTTTGTGTATAGATACATACAGCTTTATTTATAATCCGTCATTGTTAGCAATCATCAGCACTTTAATTCCAATTTTGTGATCTTTTTTTTTCAACACCACACTGTGACTCACTATACTTCCTTGTTGACCCAATCCCATTTTTTGCGTACAGTTCATACACTGCATATATATTTTTTTCTTCTTCATTCTACATACATGTACATATGTAGTGCTTTTGCCAACCAAACAAGACTACCAGATTTAATGAGTTGATATCAACTTATTGTGAAAGTCTCAAAATCTTTTTGAATTTTCGTTGATATCAAATGAATATACATGTAGTTGCCATTTAGCATGCATCATCACTTTTACTATCAAACACAACTTGTAAAGCATCTTACAATTTTATTGATTCATGTCTTCACATTTATCAAGAGTTTGCATTTTTGTTCTCATCATATTATATTCAGAGCTTGCAGATGCACATACATGCAGATCACATTGCAGTGATAAGAATTTTAGTTGATATACTGTACATGTAGATAACCCAGGGCCTTTAAATGCCTTATTATGATGGATGTCTGCGGCCGAAAGTTTGTTCAGTTTAAAATAGACATATATGCAACTATTTCTTTCTATTGCATGACCTGATGTACACATGTAGAAATACACACTTAAAATACAGATAGAAGTGTTGATTGACAATAATGATTTCATATTCCATTTCACCTTTATAATACCAGTATGCATATTTACTTGCATGACCACCTGTGTTCATCTTCTTCCCTTGAAATGCACCCATCGTCCTTCATATTGCATCCAGCATAACATCATCCTGTAAATCTATACAGTAGGCTTGCGGGTGCACCATGTGAGAGAGAGAGGGGGGGATTGAGGAGTCCTGAAAAAGACTCTCGGTAACCAGTTTGAGGGTTTTGTAGTCCTCAAAAAGACTGTTTGGTATTCTCACATGGTGCACCCGCAAGCCTATATATCTACATCACCATGCAAGCCGACACTTACAAGCAACATCTAATCCTATATATCGTTTGCCATTTCTGAAGTCTGAATCATATAGCCCAGGCCGCAATGCACGATGCGTTATGAAAGGAGAGAAAGTGGTATGATTATGTGTTCTCTTTGTATGATTGTTTGCTTTGCTGTGCTTCTTGATAACATCATCTAATAGTGAATTGATATATGTTTGTATTTATCACAGGTTTATTAAAAGTTTTAAGTGGGTGTCACACCTGAAAGTTGAATGTAAATTACTTGTATGTTCAGGGCCCCGTCTTATAAACAGTTGCAATTAATTGCAACTTTAGGTACTTTAACCCTTACTGTACTGGGGGGGGGG
>BEXV01001825.1:74295-84754 GCA_003118195.1 Hemicentrotus pulcherrimus
ATGATGAGGAGGAGGAGGAGGAGGAGGAGGAGGAGGAGGAGGAGCAGGAGCAGGAGCAGGAGCAGGAGGAGAAGGAGGAAAAGAATAATGATTACAATGATGATGATAATGGAAGCTGGAACTAGAAGCATATTGCAATGTTAAATCTCAATTTGATTTGTGCTTAGTAAGAATGGGGTCTTTATGCCATAATGACGTTGAGATATCATATAAAAATGAGAAAGCCTGCTAGTAATCGTGTGAGACCTTGACTTCAAAGTTCATTTTGTAGCACCATTATGAACAAGACCTGAATTCCAGAGACAGAGATTAAAACTGTGATTCCTTGTAATTTCGATATTATTTGTCTCCAGGTTCCTATCGATGTACAAGCAGCGACAAGCCAAGATCCATGAAGAACATCTGACAGTCACCAAGGCTATACACCACATCAACAGAGAGAACAAGCTAGCCATGAGACTCCAGAAACAACTAGAACATGAGCTCGTTGTACTGGAAGAAAGGAAAGAAGTAAGAAAATACAGTGAAATCTCCTTTAGTGACCACCTGTATGTAAAGATCCCCTGTCTATAAAGACCACATTTCACGTTTCCCTTTGGAATCATTTCTCATAGAAACCTGTACTAAAGGAACATGTACACAAAGACCACCAATCTATAAAGACTACTTTTTTGTCATCCTTGAGTGGTCTTTATAAACAGGTTTAACTGTATAATTCTAATTACATGAACTTTTGCTACTCAGAGTGTAAATTCATTGTAAAAAGTGGGTGGTGTTTGATATCTTTCACCCCAAAAGAGCTGTCATAAAATTAACTATGGAATATCATTTGAAACCTTTAAAACTGTTCATTTCAAGTTTCTATATAAGCCACTGAAAAGTTTATTTACATAGGATTGCCTGTGAGCAAATTCGTCGCAGATTTGTGGCAGTTGATATTTATCAGACACTTTGGAGAGACAGTTCCCAGAACTTTCTTCCCCAAGATTTGAAAGCTGACCATGGAACATCTTTTGGAACATTTAGAACAGTTAATTTCAAGTTTAGACATAAGCCTCTGAAAAGTATATTTGCATATGATCACCTGTGAGCAAATCTACCATAGAAATGTGGCCGTTGATATAAATCAGACTCTTTGTGAAACGGGGCCCATGACCTGAAAGCTGTGGATTAAAAATAACACAATAATGTCTGTAGAATGTTGTTTATGCTAGAAGATAAAATTTGTAGGAGATAGATATCTGTTGCTTAGATTTCACTCACAAATGTTTTGTTGTTGTTAATGTATATGACAGGGAACCATCAAGCTACTGTCACAGATTGGTCAGGACAAGGCCATAGCAGGACAACAAGTGAAGATCGTCCAGAAACAGCTCGACAGTCTGCTCAAGCTCAAGCAGGCCTTGCCAAAGTATGCCCTAGCCCACGAGAGGGCAGTGTACAAGACTGTTGCTGTGGTGGCAGACACCAAGAAGGTAGTCCAGACGTTGGACGTGACCAGTCTAGGAGAGCTCAGAGGAATGCACAAACCCGATGTAGACATTGAAGATCTGTTAGCTTCCATTATTATGATATGTAAGTGTGATCACTATCCCATTAACTATTCAGATGTTAATTCTAATGGCGACTGCAGTGGATGGTTGATTGGGAAAGGGTCGGTTGTGAGGGATAGGTGGATAATTAACATTTTATACGATCAGGCATACACCATTGTTGTGCACAAAAAATATGAATAAATTTGTGTATGATTCTTAAAAGTATGGTTATAAATTGTGGTATTATAATAGTGATATGTCAGATGTCATAGAACACATCTGTTAATGAATATGTATCTTTTGATGTTGAGGAGAATATATTAATTTTATTTATCTATTTATTCGGTCATCCGAATTTATTTAATTATTTATTCGGTCATCCACGGCTTGCATTGGTACAAATCGTGATTAGCAGCCAATCACTGAACTGAGCGAATCACTGAAATTTATTTTTCCTCACAGTGAAATCCCCCTCGTCTGACTTGACCTGGAGCAAAGGAGCTAAACGACAGATGGCAAACATTGAAAGGTACGTACAAGGCTCTGTTTCATAAAACTTGTTATCAATAACAAAAGTTACAAGCTACTATTTAAGCTACTGAAATTCTGGCATCTGATTGGCTGAGAGCAAATTTGTCATAGAAATTAAGCATTTGTTATGGATAACAAGTTTTATGAAACAGGGCCCAGGTTAAATCATTTATGAGTACTGTTTTGAATAAAAATCATGTCCTGTACTTGTTTCTCTGTAGAGTCAAGGTCTTTGACAAACTAGAGCTTCAAAATATAAACACAACATTACATTTCTACAAGCATAACTCTATTTTTTGTTCCTAATTCATCTGAATATTTTAGGAATAAGGAGGTGAGTTCTCTATGTCAAATGATGACTCATATTTTTCCAAAATATAATGTATATATATATATATATATGCTATTGGGTTATTTTAAACAAAGATTTTTGTAATACACCTGTACATGGACTACAGAGGTCCAAAGCAACTTGAAATTTGACTGTATTAATTATTTGTTGTGGTCACCTTAATATCCAGATTTCCTCTGAGTGTTTTTGGTATCCAAATCATATTAAAACCAAGAACAAAGAAGAGAGGGTGTGGGTTAAATCCATTTTGCTTGGGGAAAGCTTCAAGGAACTACTACTAAGAGGTTATATGAGTTCAAGGTTCTAGGTCCAAACCCTTGTACTTATTCTTTGTGACAATGCCAGATTGGTAAAGGATTTTTTTTTTTTTTTAATGACTTTGAAATGTGAATATGTGATATTGGCTTATGTTCTTTGCAACTCCATCATCCTTTAACAAATATTTTTTTAAAATACAATTTTCAGATTCAATGAGGAACTTGCTTCCTTTGATGACTCTGAGCTTCCGGAGTCCACTCTGAACCTGGTGGAACCATACCTCAAGAAGTCCTCCTTCCAGGCTAAGAACATGCTGAGGAAGAACAACAATGCAGCTGCTGCCTCTCTCTGTAACTGGGTACGAGGAGTCTGCAGGTGAGTTGATCTTTGTCATTAGAAAGTTACTCGTCAAAACATTCCTGGGGGGTGTTTCACAAAGATCCTAAGTCGAACTTAACTCTAAGTTGGACTTAACAATTATGGAAAGCCATTAGCATCTTTGAAAGTCCAAAGCCAACTTAACCGAATTAATATATTTTGTATTGACCTCTCATTTCTGAAGAGGATTGCCCAGCCATGGAACATTGGGAACGTTTTGTTTTTGTATAGTACATGTAATGGTTTGTAGATTCTGTTCTAAGGGTTTTAGAAAGTATTAGCCTGGCTGTCTTGTTCTGGCAGCCATTACACCTGGGTCAAGAGTGGTGATTTTAGATTGATGTCTTACTATGGGACTCAAACCTTTGACCTTCGTATCCCCAGCCAAGAGTTTTGACCACTCAATGATATCATTTCTACTTTAATACTGTGCTATTGAGAATCAAACTGTACTTACTAACCATGACCTCTGACCTGCCTTCTAGATATCACCGACTCATGATCTCCAAGGTGAAGCCACTTCACAGGAAGGTTGAGGAGACGAGAGTGGCCATCGAGGAAGCGGAACACAAACTCTCCATGCTGGAGAATAAGAAAAAGGCTCTGGAGGAGAGACTTAAGGACCTTGCGCTTAGCTTCGAGAGTGCCACGGTGGACAAGAATGACCAGGAAGACTTGTCCAGAAAGATGACCAAACAGCTGGACACTGCCAATAGATTTAGACATGTGAGTTTGTAGTTTTAGATCAACCTTCCGTATATGTGTATTTCCTATGTTTCTTAATGGATCAAATTTAAAAGGTCACATAATTGTACATACCAATTTGGGGAATTAACATTTTAAACTCTGAGGTTCATATCTCATGAAAAGCATTAAAACAACAACAGTTAATTGTACCATTTATTAATAATGTTAATTATCACAAGTACATTCCCAACAGTAAAGTTGCTGTTTAAACTGATCGTGCTCCAGCAATAGTTCTCGATGGTCAATTTTTAATAGTAGTAATATTCCATATTCAAACCTTTGACCTAAAATTATATATCTACATACATGTAGCCCTACCCCTAAACCTAAATTCTCTTTTACAATCAAAGACCAGAGCAAATGTTGCAGGAGCAAATGTTGGATCATTATCCCTTCTTTCATTATTGTTTGAGGATATGTGTCTGATTTTTTATTGTTCTTTTTCCATTCTCATATTTTATTAATTATTTCTCATAGATTCTAGCAATGGAGCATCAACATTGCCTCCAGATCTGCCAGTCCCTCCCCCAGCGAGAGTTTGCCATCTCCGGTGCCATTGCCATGGCAGGGGCCTTCACAACCTACCTGGGACCCTACGACCCCAAGTTCCGCCGATCCGTTCTGACGGTCCACTGGCCCCTGTGCCTTCAAGAGAGAGGTGTTCCTCTTGTAATCGATGCCATAGATCCTATGAAAGGTAGGGATATTTTATTCTTACCCCACAATTGGAGGTGAATTCTTTCAGTTTAAAACTGGTGTGCAAATTTTCACAGGAGGAGTAGTATTCTAAGTAGAATCAATTTGACATAGTGACAATTTTCTGAATCGCCTGGGACCCTTTAAAATGTTCTCGAACAAACACCAATACTCTTTATTACAAATATAGTGATTTAGATCTTGCTCTAGAAATGTACCATTACAGAATGGAAAGTAGTACTTTAATATATAAAAATGGCTTAGTGTTTTATTGTTAATGTATGAAAATAGTCATAAATCTCATATTCAAATTTTTATTCGGTTGTTATTGGCATGGAATTAGCATTAATCTTTAATTCAAGAAAGTAATTGGCATATTAGTCCCAGAATACCCTTTTGTTTTCAGAAATAAAAACCTCAGTTCTTAGCAGCTTTCTCTGTTGAGTATAAGTGCTGAGGAATGTACATGTGCATGCATATATAGTATGCTTTTGATAATAAATTTATATGGGGGTTAGTATCTTGTGTTGTATAGGTTGGATTGTTGAATGGGCCATCCATACATCCCCCAAGACCCGGGCCAACACCGGAATGGGTAGCGCCCTCCCACCATTAGATTTTGGCCAGCGAGACAGCGAAGGAACTCCAGCGCAACGCCAAGAAGATGACAGCAAGACGCCGGTGAACAAAGGAGAGACAGAGATTGAAGGACAGACGGAGAATGAAGGAAAGACAGGGGAGGAGGATGGAGAGAAGAAGGAAGAGGAAGGAGGGGATGAAGGAGGAGAGGATGATGAGAAGAGTCAAGAGATGAAGGAAAAAGAAGAAGAGATGAATGCCTTACTATCTCAGACACAAGGTACAGTACATGATTATGAAATGCCATGAAAAGGTCTAGGCCCCTTTTCACAAGACTTGTCATCAGTGACAAATGACAGTTTTTGTTAAAAGCTACTGAAATCCTTGCTTCTGATTGGTTATCAGCAGATTTGTCACTGATTTTTGTAATTTCTCATTGAAAAAAGGCTTTGTGAAACAGGTCCCTGGTCAGTGACCAAGTCAACGTGACTATGACTATTTTGCAGAGGAGCACAGACCCATGGGGAAAATGATCATCTTCACAATACTAAGGGTACACTTGAGTACAAGAAGTGTATAATTAAATTATATCTGTCATCTTTAACTAAAGCTAAGATCTACAGATGATCGAAAGAACAAGACATTAAATAGAAGAAAGCGTTTAGAAAAACATAGAATCAGAAGGAGAAGGAAATCTAAAGTGAAGTCATAAGTTCTCAGAGAGCGAGAGAAAATACAACCAAGAGTTTTACCACTTTAATTTGTAAATTTATCTCTCATATCAGCCAATTTATCTTATTCATCTCAATGTTTTCAGGCCCAATGAAGACAAGGGACCACATACATTCTTCATAATTGGGATTCATTTTTCTTTCCACTTACAGATTGCCAAGACACACCGCGTAACGAGCAACCTGCAGCACCGGCGGCAGAAGAGCCCCAGCGAGGCTTCACAGCTCTCAGTGAGATCGCAGAAAGCCAGCATGCTTACGATGTAGATGCATTCCCTCAAATAGGAAGCGCAGAGTACCAGCGCTACGTCCAGTCGCTCATCAAACTGCTGGTGGGAGAGAAGTGTGTACATGACTGGGGAACCAAAGGTAAGTCTAAATACATTCTCTTTATCAATTTTAATTCCAATTTCAATTTATTCATGTTTTCAACAAAACGTTACAAATCAAGCATATACAGGTAAGCATTTACTACAAATGTAGAAATACATGTTGGAAACAGAGGGGTCCACTAGAAAGCAATGCTTGTACAAGTGTGAACACCTCAAATGCTTTGTTCTCACGGTTATGTCAGCCGCTCGTTATTTGTTGGTATTTTAAAAACAGAATGGATGCTGTTAGGGAGATGAAGGATATGCTTTTGATATTGTTTAGGATGTGTTCACATCTACTTGAGATCTTTGAAGTATGAATGTACATTAAAGATAATAAGAACAATCTGTAATAGTTTGAATCACCAGCCAAGCAGCAGTTGGAGAGAAGTGAGAACATGACCATTGGACCTAGTGGATTTCTCAATGCGTTAGTTTGGCTGTGTTTACATCTACTCAAGATCATTGAAGTATGATTGTACATTAAAGATAATAAGAACAATCTGTAATAGTTTGAATCACCAGCCAAGCAGCAGTTGGAGAGAATTGTGAACATGATCATGGGACCTAGTGTATTTCTCAATGCGTTAGATTGGCTGTGTTTACATCTACTCAAGATCATTGAAGTATGATTGTACATTAAAGATAATAAGAACAATCTGTAATAGTTTGAATCACCAGCCAAGCAGCAGTTGGAGAGAATTGTGAACATGATCATGGGACCTAGTGTATTTCTCAATGCGTTAGATTGGCTGTGTTTACATCTACCTTAGATCTAATAATAAAACGATACAGTATAAGAGTACAGATGAAAGTGGACATCTAGATATATCTTGATTCCTTTTTGGTATTACATAATTAACACCTATTTGTTCCTATCCATCCAGGCCTGAGCTTGAGACAGATGGAGAACCTTGCCATCCAGAAGTCGTCATGGCAACGCCCTCCGTACCTGATTGACCCCGACATGGAGGGCGTGCGTTGGTTACGAAGAATGATCTACCAGGATAGACTAGTCAACATTGATATGCAAACAAGGTGAGTAAATCAAAATGATTTTGCTCTCATCAAATCGCATGCCTCGCATCTTCCAAAATGCACATTAGTTTGTACATGTAAACCATAGTCCTTTGTAATAGTATTTTTAAGTTGTCATTTACAGTTCTAGTATCTGTGCTGATTTGTTTAAAGAGTTGCCTACTAGGTTTGTTGCATTGTTCAATTATTTGCTCCCCATGAGATGGTATTGTATAGATAAATTTAGATGTGCATCGTTAATGCAGAGGATTGCACTTCAGTATTTTTCATCTATCCAGACCCTGTAGAAAATTGCATAGATCCCCATGTGTTTTTAAGTTTGTAGATAAAGTTGGAGAGCTTCTTGTAGACAAGAAAAAATGCCATAACAGATGGAGAGAGAAACAAATTGCCGTGTAGAAAGAGAGAAGCAAAGTTGCCTTGTAGATAGAAAGAAAACAAAGTTGCACTTGTAAAGTACTTGTAGTTAGACCATAACAATATGCACATTTAGATATTTAGAAAGTATACTTTTGATGTCAGTGTAGAATACAATGCTCTCTACACAATGTTCTGAAACCTAGACACATTTTATGTCCCGAAATTAGTCTGGCTAGAAAATATATAATACTATATGCTTGTATTATTGTTATGCTTGTCATGACACTTCTTTTTTTGTCCCTTCATCTTCTTCATGCATGTCCCATCTTCCCCTGTACCATTTGTCATTCTCTTCGATAGATGGTAAGTTTCAGAATTCATTAACCCTTTGCTTAAGGGCACCTGATGGTCCCTGTGTTCAGCTAATTGGACCTATACAATTCAGTAGTCAACGGGTTAATATCTTTTCTCTTTTTCCATGAATGAACTTTGCCAACTTTGAAATGATTTGGATTTGGGATTTTGCTGGTCAAGGGGTGTATATAATTTGAGTTATGGTACATAGTTTATGTTGTGGTGGTGTATTGTTTTGGTGGTAGTGGGCATTAAACATACTGTATGCACGGTGTTAAAGAGCTTTGGGTTAAACTGTGGACTTTTAAAGAAATATTTGAGTAANTAATTGATATAAAGCAACTTTTCTTTCTAAATTGTCATATCTCTAATTATCATTGGTCCTGTTTTGTTTATAGGAGACATCAACAAATCCATGTGTATTCTAAAGACACATTTGAATTGTAAGATCTCTTTGCATGCCATTGCATGAACTAATATATCTCACTCATAAATCTTAATCCTTCATCTCAATTTCTTGTAGAACTCACAACTTACATTGGCTCAGTTCATTCATTCATTCATTCAAAAACAAAAGAGAAATTTAAAGAATAGTAGGCAATGAAATAGCATGATTTTTTAAAAGAAATCCTCTGGAAGAAGTATTTTGAAATATTTATGGCTTGAAAGATGCCATTGCATGAACTAACTAATCTTGCACATTTCACTCTCTCATTAACTGACAGCTAGCCCTCTTCATCATTTACCAGACACACACACACACAAAAAAAAAATGAAGTTGTAAAGAATTGTGAGACTTTGCAATTACATGTACTGTATGTAGCACATTTATATCACAGTTTTTGGACATCATGAAGAAGTATTGTGAAATACGGATTTCTTGGAAAGTTATTTTTGTCTGAAGTGCCTGTAATTTTGTGGAAAGAATATGCTAGATATTTATTCAGTGAAAAAACATTAAAGTAGTGTAATTTTAATGAAAAGTTGTCATTCATTTTATGATCCCGAGTTTCAGTGTAGTTTTAGAGAAGGCCTTTTAACACAAGCATTAAATGATATATTGTTCTTCAAGCCATAGGAGCTTTGGCATTGATCAATAAAGCCCATTAGATGCCTTCTTTTTTAACCACCTCACCCCACCCCAAGCTATTGTAGACATGCTTATTTGATTCATGCACATTTTACAATAGTTAGCACTCTAGAACACAATTGTTTCCTGCACAGTAGCAATAGTTTTAGACTCATTTCGCACCTTGACTGCCGGAGTATGCTGTTTATAACATTCATAGTGCCTTTTCAAATTAGAAAGTTTGACTTTATCTGCTTGAATGGTTTTCTCAATTCCTGCACCGATTTGCATGTGCATCATATTTCATGACCCATTATAGAAATTTAGTTATTTATTTGTAATATTTCATGCAGTTTTAAAAATGCAAGATTTGAACTGTATTCCAGTTAGATTTCATGATATAATGCAGTGAACCATATAATTAGCTTGGTTTGATTGTAACATATACAATACAAGTCATGTTTTTGTGTGTTTTTCCAAACTTTCTTATGATACCCGTTATCCTTTTCAAAATTGTATATACTGTGCAAATTATTGAGTATTTTATGTATTCCAATTAGATATCCTGATATACTATATATACTTCACGATTTACTACCGATAATACAAACATAGTATAGGTTGCCTGCTTATTGCTAATTCACCAACTTTCCATTTTCATTCATTTGTCATATGTCAGTAAAGATAGTCATCCATATTGTTTTGCAGCTAATTGAGATTTTTGTTTTATTTTCTTCAAATCCTTCAATTTGGAAATGTTCCAAAACAAAATTTTAAAAAAAGAATGAAACAAATTGCCCTTTTATAGTAGGTAAATGCAATAGCTAAGTTGGCAGGTACGTTATTCAGTGTATTTTTTTGAAATTCTATATCTGATTTATTTTGTTTGACTGATTTCCATTACAATGCTTGCCATAGCCATGTGGAAAACAAGATTGGGTAGGTCTCCCTTAATGCTCTTATTCTGTTTTGCTTGAAACTTTCATACATCAATGTGTGTTCTAAGATATGAGTGATACTTTTTCCACCAAGAAGCCACCCATGAAGCCACCCATGAATGTATACAATTAAACATGCTGGTTCTTACCTTAAGAGAAAATGAAAGTAATTGATATTAGGATTTGTTGTTGCTGGTGATGTTAAGTATCAGTAAAATTTACTACCTGTTGCTAAATTCATCTTTATTTTACAACTCTTATTTATTGTAATCTAGAATGGTTTAGTTCAGTGGTCGATGTGTTGTAACAGTGGTATATTTGATAACAATAAGACTTTAAACATTTTAAAACCCAGACTCAAATAATGAGAGGAATTGAAGGACGTGTACCTTGGCAAATACTGGTTAACGCCATCTACGTCTTCTGTTGGACAACTGCACGTAAACCAATAGACTTGATTAACGGTAGTCAGCGACTTAATCTCTACATGGTCAGCGTTTCATGAAACAGACCAAAGTTCTC
>BEXV01001826.1:7963-23266 GCA_003118195.1 Hemicentrotus pulcherrimus
TTGTACCGAATGGTCATACATTTTATGCTGCGCAAAGATTCAATCAGTTTGATCTTGGCCATCACAAAAAGTGGGTTATTGATGTAGACAAATGCTCATGTACCATTTACAACTCTTTTCATGTATGTTATTACCAAAGAAGAAAAAAAGTCAGTCAGTCACTCGATAGTGTCTGACAGTTAAGTCTAGCAAGTAAACAGGTTTCCTTGCATAATTTGAATATGAGGACACTGCTAACGTTTTAATTTCACAGATAGGACATACATGACATATCCATAATTCCTGCAAAGTTCTACAGCATTTGAGGTTGGCTGCAAAAGGGACATAGTACCTTTAAAGAAGAAGAAGAGGGATTTCGTCCCTCAAATGGAACAGAGATGTTTCATACTTTTTAAACAAAAATGATCTTGACGATCAAAAATCTTGCTCGAGGCTTGCCACACATAGCATTCCTAATATCAGGGATCGTGAATGATGGGAGAGAAACATAAGTCCATACAAATGCCACCGATCGACACACCTCAGCTCCTCCCTACTCCCTTGATGTCGTTCGACGCGGACCAATCAGATGAGAGATCAAAACCTAGCGCTGCTTTGAATGAACGTTCATTGTTTACATTATCGATTTGTGTAGATTTAAATACCAAAGCCAAACAGCAAAGCTGACGACGACATATATTGCTACATCGACATTGACGTTTACGAGTTTACATAATTATAGTCTCTGGTAAGTTTATAAAGTTTTGAACTAATAATATTCAGGTTAATAATTTGAGATTGTTATTTTTGTATGAACGAACCTTCCTATCTTAGCGCTAGCCTCGATAATATTAGATCACGTACTTTGGCCTTTCTCAGGGATACATTCCCCGGCGCTTGCGGGGAGAAAAACGTTAATGTCCGCTGGTTATGTGATGTGTTGTTGTGGATGAGAGCAGTTGCAGCGCGGCGGCGCGGCGTCACCTTTTTTTTACTTTAGTCTTTACAACTTCATAACCTTCTCTCATACCTTTTATAAAAGGTACTGGAAGATAAAGAGAATTATAATGTGTAGATCTATAGCATTGTGTGGTTATCATCCTTGTGCTTTGCATGATTTTTCCCATACTTTTTACTAGATCTAAATCTAGACCGAATTTTTCCGTCTCTTTCGTTCGTTAGCCTCTTATTGGGATAGGGTCGGCTCTCTCTCTTTAGTAGTAAGTGGAACTGATGTAGTGTAACCTTCTCCTAATTTTGAATAATCAATGCATGAGGTAAAATGAAATTTGGGGGGATTTTCGGGGCGTTGAAATATGGCCAGATATGGCCATGGAGTTAGCAAGGATATGCGTATAGTAGTCTTCCGTCTCTAAAGAGAGAGAGCCGACCCTACCCAAATAAGAGGCTAACGAACGATAGAGACGGAAAAATTCGGTCTAGATCTCGTAACATAGCTAGTGACGGAGGAGGTGATGGACATACATGTAGATCTACGAAAGCCTAAATAAATGATGGCAGCCGATTATTAAATGCGCATACGATTAAACATAAATCTAAGACACATTGTTTATCATTAACCGAAACTTCATGATAATTAATTCCAAACAGCTCTAACATTTAATGACTAAAAATAATGAGTAACGAGCACATTAACTCCCCATAATCTTGCACTTCGCCAATAAGAAAGGCCAAAATAAATCTTTATCTCACACACTGGGCAAGTATCAGCATCACAGAAACGTAGAGCAGCAGAAGTGAGAGCAAGACGCCCTCACACAGCCTGGCGGAAATCGATGGATAGCGCCGATAAACCCAACAACAACAACATTTTGCTTAACCCAGTACTTGCTTAGGTCTAGCCCTATATCCTTAACCCCAGACTAACTTTTTTGGCTTTTCACACACCCTTTTTAGTCCTAAGTTCTAACCTAGCTCTAAGCGCCCACACACCATTGCTTGGCTTCATTGCCTAGTACCGAACTTTTTTCCTTTCTGTTCTCATTCGTTTGCTTGGCACTGCAATTGCAGGGTTTGCTAACCCCGCACTACAAGGTGGTGCTAAGACCCCCTTTAACCCACCTAGAATCTATAGTCTGGGGTTAAGCAAATTTGTGCCAGTGTGGAAGCAGTATCACTATATCAGGGTCTCGTCTCGAGTCACTCCTCCATATCGTTTATGGTGTAGGATATTAAGGCCAGNTGTTGTGGATGAGAGCAGTTGCAGCGCGGCGGCGTCACCTTTTTTTTACTTTAGTCTTTACAATTTCATAACCTTCTCTCATACCTTTTATAAAAGGTATTGGAAGATATAGAGAATTATAAAGTGTATTATAGCATTGTGTTGTTATCATCCTTGTGCTTTGCATGATTTTTTCCCATAATACTAGATCTAGATCTAGATCTAGATCTATCATCTAGATCTAACTGTTAGATCTAGTAACCAGATAGTGACGGAGGAGGTGATGGACATACATGTAGATCTACGAAAGCCTAAATAAATGATGGCAGCCGATTATTAAATGCGCATACTATTAAACATAAGACACATTATTTATCATTAACTCTATAAATTGACACCGAAACTTCATGATAGGGTCTAGATCTAACTAATTCCAAACAGCTCTAACATTTAATGACTAAAAATAATGAGTAACGAGCACATTAACCCCTTACAATCTTGCACTTCGCCAATAACAAAGGCCAAAATGAATCTTTATCTCACACACTGGGCAAGTATCAGAATCACAGAAACGAACTAAAGCAGCAGAAGTGAGAGCAAGACGCCCTCACACACAGCCTGGCGGAAATCATCAGAATCGATGGATAGCGCCGATAAACCCAACAACAACAACAATTTACACTCTTGTTTTGCTTAACCCTGTACATGTACTTGCTTAGCCCTATATCCTTAACCCCGGACTAACTTTTTTTGCTTTTCACACACCCTTTTTATAGTTCTGACTGTTCTAAGCGCCCACACACTATTGCTTGGCTTCATTGCCTAGTACTGAACTTTTTTCCTTTCTGTTCTCATTCGTCTGCTTGGCACCGCAATTGCAGGGCTAGCTAACCCGCACTATATTAGGTGGGGCTAAGACCCCCTTTAACCCACCTAGAATCTATAGTCAGGGGTTAGGCAAATTTGTGCCAGTGTGGAAGCAGTATCACTACTATCAGAGTCTCATCTCGAGTCACTCCTCCATATCGTTTATGGTGTAGGATATTAAGGCCAACAAAAAGAGAATTATTACAAACAAATCTGTCTGCGTGGATTTGGAGAATTGGGCCAAGCTGCTAGCTGTAGCTTACCGTAGGCATGGTAGGCGTGGAAGTTGTTTTGTTTTTCCCCGTATAAATCTAAACATATTTGGCCTTTTGAGACTTTCCTCTGTGCCGTTGGAGCCAGTGTGATCTCAGCAGAACATATTTCCAAATAGATTGTGCAATTAGAATTAGGGATATCTTTGAAGTTTGGCAGATGAAATTAAACTTAAACTGAAGTCAAGAATAAACCAGTTTAAAGAGAAGGTTGAGTTCTGGGAAGAGGTGAAAAATAATTTGTAAACTTTATCATACTTATTATGCAAGTGTGGAAGAACATCAGATACGATATGTTCCCTGAAAAGCATGGTTCTTCAAATGCCTTTATATTCTAAATATGTAGTGTTCATTGTAAAACTTGGGGGGGGGGGGAAGGTTTTTTACGCCACATGTTCGTGTAGTCCCAAACATCTTTCTGTGTACAGCGTTTGTAACTTTACCAAGACTTGGCCAAATTTCTTATCATTTTGATGATTCCACAACCTTGCAATACACACAAATTCTTATATGCTAGATGATCAACCTTTTCTGGTCGATTCCACACCGTTTCTCTCACCATGCAATTGCATCACCAGAACTCAACTTTATCTTTAAAGTAAACATAGTATAAGGATAACTAATTATTTTTAAACAGGAATAATTTTTGTGTGTGGCTCAAACTGGGGTGTATGATGGCGAGACTATGTGTCTTCCCTGTGGCCCTACTCAGGGACAATCAGGTATAATACGACTATGCACGACGCGACTGCAGCATTCACGTGCGTGCAACATACCTAAAACCGAAGCGTGAGGAGAACTTTGGTCTGTTTTGCAAACATTAGCCCGTGCTGACCCAGTTAATCATGTCCAGTTGTTTATGTGCAGTTGTCCAAAAGAAGACGTAGATGGCGTTAAACAGTATTTGCCATGATACACTCCCTTTAAGTTTTCAATCAATGTACATGCAGGTAGCAAATGACTAGAAAATCCACCTTGAACTTTGAAATTGGAATTCACAGCTCCTAAAACCAAAGTTATATACATTGTGCATGTACATGTACCAGGTGAGGTGCCACAATAAAGTAAATACATGTAATAGGATTTTCACATAGACCTAGAATCTACCGGTATGTACAGCAAATGTGTGCATGTACCATAAGTGAAATATGCATCTCTGCATGTTTTTGGCGAACAGGAGGCTGCTCATACAAATGACTGGTAGTGCAGCCTCTCTGAATGCAGATGAGTTGGTGATTATGACAACAGTCAACAGGTCCCGATGGATGGTTCCATGCAGCTTCCAAGTTCTAACAGTGCATGGTATTAGATATTATCACCCACTTTGCATATTTGAGGTTGTGATCATCCTGTCCAATGACTCTAATGGGAGGTGCATGGGAGTGGTAAACCCCCTTGATAGTGGACAAACTGAGCTGAGCAAGTGATGCCTTGTGTGAAGATTATCCCAAACAAGAGCAGAGACCAGGGCCCCGTCTTACAAAGAATTGCGATCGATCGCAGTTTTGAAACGACGGTTCTCATTGGTTGATAGTGCGCGTGCTGTACATACGCGCATGTAACGATGATGTTGATAGGCCATTGCCATGTTGAGATTGATCTCAACTCTTTGTAAGATGGGGCCCAGGGCTGTGGAAGATGTTGTAATATTGCACAAGGCCTAAAAAAAAAATGTTTTATAGCCCTTTGCAACCGACCCCAAAATCTTGAAATCTACGATCGACTTTAAAAAATTAATCAAAAAATTACTTTTTTTAGGAAAACAAAATACTAAAGCATTCAAAACTGAAAATTATCAGCCCAAATAGGGAGAAAACAAGAAGAAGAAAAAGTTTTTTTTTTAAAGATTTCCAACCGACCGACCAATGTTTTGGCACCTAAAGGGCAATACAACATCTTCTTTATTTGGGCCTAACATTGCAAAAAATGTTCTTTAAAAAAAGTGTTGGAAAGTTCATACCTATTTTGAATTCCCTTAAATGACTGTACACTTAACCCATGCTTTTATTTGATTTCTTTCAACAGAAATTGAGTTTCTAGATTGACATGGCGTCTAGAGCAAGAGGACTAAATGATGAAGGAGGGTTTGTGAAGTGGGATTGGAACAAGAACAAGTATATCTGGGTCTCTAAAGATGAAATCAATAAGGTTTGTATTGATAATCCAACATTCTTGTTAGTTCATGTTCTCATAATGAATCATATTTTGTCACTTGTAGTTGTATGACACATGCTCCAGTGTCTGTTTCCTAGTTATTCTTTTTTCATTGATTCAAACTATAAAACTTTTGTATTCTATATCAGATTTTGCCGAAGGTTTCACTCATCTAGACTGTTCATTGTTCTGCGCTTATTATAACCAACTCACTATTAGGGTGGAGCTCCCCTTTAAACAATCTTGGGGGGAGATCACTCTAGCTAGGTTCATCTGCATTACATTGATACCTGTATGCTACTCACAATATAAACAGATCATTGTAATAAAAGCATTACTAGAAAGAAAGATTATTTTGAATTTGTTTAAACATGCACATATATTTGATTGTTAATAAATAGCATGTGAAGAGCTCAAAAATTGAAGAAAACAAAAATTACTAGAATACTTCTGTGATATAAGATTTGTGATTATTATTTCTAAGTTTATTATCTTTCACAATACAGAATTTAATGTTGACTATAAAGAAAGAATTTGTTTTTATAATTTTGTTATGACCATCTCCAACACTAATAAGAAATTGCAGTTGTTCAAACCTTTGAAAAGTGCATGAGCATGTGCTATATGTACATATATTTCGCAGTTACACCCAGAATAACCTCCTTTTTTGTCTTTTCTTTTTTTTCCCAGCCCTCCAAGCCAGGTCATTCAAAGTATGCATGGAAAGATGGCAATAAAGCGTAGGTTATGAACTTCTAGGGTTATATAATACTAATAAAGTTAACCCTTACTGTACTGGGCTATTTTGAGCACTCTCTAACTGATATTTACGTAAGGAACAAGATGGTATAATTAGTTTTTTCCAAATATGCCATTTTTTGTCGTTATAGCCTAATTAATTATGTAAAATGCTAATTTTATGCGTTTTACAGAAAACTCTACATATTTGTCTGAACAGATTTTGATGACATGCGCATACTAGGTAACACCTTACAGGTATATCCGAATTTCAACGAAAATGGTATCAAAATGTGCGTAAGACTTGAGGGGAAAAAGTCATGAAACGACAATTCATAATTCCAAGCGGTTGCGACGCAATCTTGAAAAATGTCAAGGGGGGGCCTCCCAGGCCCCCCCCCCCCCNAGTACAATAAGGGTTAAATCTAACAAATATAAAATAATATTTAAAGGTAATACAAAGTTTTGTTATGGGGTCATGAATTTGGTTCAAATGAACATATGTTTTCTGAGATATGACCATCTGAATAAATATACTCCCCATAGGAACTCGGTGTATGCTCTGGCTCCTAATGGTTAGGAGCCAGAGCATATAACACTGAGTTCCCATAGGACATACATTCATTCGGATGGTCATATCTCAGCCAATACTTCATATATTCAATTGGTTTTCGACATTTGGACATTATTTTTGATGTTCTTTCGGAATATGAAGAAAAAAAATTGAGAAATTCTAAAAATAAATTTTTGATGACGTCACACTTCACCACTCTATTGAAAGCACATGCGATCCTACAATATTCAGTGATCGTTGTCGCGGTTGAAATCGAGTCTAAAGTTATGAAATTATAAATAATAACCTCTTTATGTTGTATAGCTCCCTCTCAAGGTCAAGATATTAATTAAGCTATAAAACAATGTTTCTCGGCTAAAATCGACCGATTTGCTATTCCCGTTTGGAAATTATATATCTCAACTACATATTCTGAGATTTTCATGGTCGCAGCTAGCATTGTACGGCCGTAGGCACTATTTGAAATCTATCAAAATTTACTGGGAGCACCAGTAAATTTTTATATTCAATTTTACTTGAAAGTAGTAGTGTTTTAGGGGCTAAATTTTCTAGTGCATATCATACATCTACAGGGGCATTGAAATTTGTCAAAATTTTAAAGAATCACTATCCACCCAATTTTCAAAATTTTCCAAAACTTTGTATTACCTTTAACTAAAGGAAAAATTTGACCTCAAACTACCTAACCTGATTTAAGACAAATTCATGAACCCAGCATAGGGTTTGCAATTCTAGGAGAATAAACATACCGGTAGGCCCTAATGTTGAAGGTGCGTGATCACTTCCAGTCATAGAGATTTGAAGCATGCCAACATGAGAACATCCTGTATCCCTTGAATACAGAAAGAAGAATATTTTGATATATAACCACATCACATGTAATGTATGTAAGCTTATGTACATGAACATGTAAAGTATATGTTATGGTATAAGTTAATGCTATTCATATTGATGCTTTCCTCATTTTTTATATTTCTTGTAGGTGCTTATAGAAGTAATGATTCGTTTAGGAAAATATGGAAAAGAATTGTGATTGAATTTGACCTATTTTTATATTCAATATGTCAGTAATAAAAGCATTGCACTTACATGTAGTACACTGTATCAAGTATACAGTGTACCGGTACTACAGGCCTACATGAAATGCCAATCCTTGCCATTCCTATTAGCTCTCTTTTCTCTTAATGCATGGTATCTACAAAATCACTAATTATGCACTTGAAATGCCCAGGTCCACCCATGAATATGTCTGCAGTATGAATGTGGTAGTAGTAGGAAGTTAAAGGTGATGGTCTCTGTTGATTTACAGTGCCGCCAGACGACCTTCATTCAAAGTTCCTGTGAAGAAGGCTTGCAGACAACCTTTACAGGTAGCCAACAAACATGGCAAGGTAAGACTAATTGGACTGCAACCTTACAAGGTCAACTTGATCATCAGCACATAGAATGTCTGGCACTACTTGATTTTCTCTATATTAAGAGGTTATTGCCTCAAAACATGTTTAATCAAGTTCATCAAAATTCTTAGTAATCACAGCTTGAGTCTATCAGTAAGATAAAAATAACTTTTTAAAAACGTTTCAACAGACAATCTGTACTCTACAAGTATGCTGTCATACTCTAATTGCATACTATGAAATAAGAGGCCATAACTTTGAAGATTGAAATCTTGTTTCGATGTTCAACTTCAGATTGACTGTTTTAAAAATTAATCTACATTTCTGACTATCTCTATATTAAATATTGAATGGCCTTGACTGGGGTACAAGGGTATATCCCATGAGCTGATGAGCTTATTACAAGAGTCAGCACATCAAGTGAAAGATTCTCAAAAGTAAAGTGAGATATACCCTTTTATTTGGGGGGAGGTGTTTTTCGTAACTCAAGAATGAAAGATGGACTGGTTGAATTAGGGCCTTTGTTACATAGTTTTAGATGTAAGCTTTACTATGACCCCTCTTAAACATACGTCTGAAAGTGGACTGAGGCCGGCCCCCGGAGGCGGCTCGACGAATATGTAACCCCAACTTTTTTTGAAAAGCCGGACTGAGGCCAGGTGGACTCAGTCCACCTCTGTATGTGGTTTGAGGCCGGCCTCAGTCCCGCAATCAGTAGGTTTAACACCAAAGTGGACTCGGGGCCGGCTTATAAGCGGAAGTGATGTGACCTGTCATCGTAATCAACCTAATACATCGGGCGCGCTTTGCCACCTTCTCTTATGTTATTCTTTGTTTTTATCATTCCATCACTTCCTCTTTCTGTCTTTCCCTATGTAATTCTTTGTTTTTATCATTCTATCACTTTCTCTTTCTGTCTTTTCTTAAGTAATTCTTTGCTTCTTCTTTCTATCACCTTCTCTTATGTTATTCTTTGTTTGTATAATTCTTTCCCTTACTCTTTCTGTCATTCCTTATGTTTTTCTTTGGTTTTATAATTCTATCCCTTTCTCTTTCTGTCTTTCCTTATGTTATTCTGATCTTCTTTCTATCACCTTCTCTTATGTTTTTCTTAGTTTTTATCATTCTATCACTTTCTCTTTCTGTCTTTCTGGAGTCCGCCCCAACGTCAGCTCGTGAAAAGGCGACGTGAGGCCGGCCTATGTGTAGACGCAAAATTGTGGGCCCGAGATCATGTGTAACAGGGGTTTGATGATCTTGAGGCGGCTTCAAATTGCAGGCGTGAGGCCGCCTCCGGGGCCCGCTTTAAAAACCGACGCTTGTGTAACAGGGTCTATATCATTTTCTCAAGAAAACATAAATCACAACAGATAAATTTTTCACATACTAAATAAATTACAAAACTTGGTAATGGTATTTAAGGTAAAGACCAGTTATGGTCATGCAATTGCATTGTGAAAGAAACGTTGTGGAATCGATCAGAAAAGGGTTGATCATGTAGCATCTAGCATCTGCAAGGTTCAGGAATCATCAAAATGATAAGAAATTTGGCCCATTCTTCGTAAAGTTACAAGCACTATACACAGAAAAATGTATATGGGACTACCCTATATCTCTCTCACAGACCATGAGAAAAACAAATTTACCAAATATATGAATTAGGAGGTGGTTTCCCGGTAAATTTTTTATCATCATGTATTAGTCAAAACATATTCTTTCACATGATTGGTAATGAGAGCTTCCTTTTCATTTTTTTTTAAATTGAGGCATTTCCAATACTGGTCTTTACCTTCAATAATTTTGTTGTTACTGTAATATCTCAATTTTCATCAAAACTTGCAGATGAAAAAAAAATCTTTTCCTTACCTAGGCATTGTGCAAGGAATACGTGCATACATCCAATGTCTTGATAGCCTATTTCATGCCCCAATCCATGAGATATTGTACATTTACTCCACAGTCATCCAGGTATTTTTGCACAAAGTGCAAGATGTGTTGATTTCTCTGGTTGACTGAAAAAAACCTTCATACATATGATAATCTTTAATAACTCCAGCCCAAATTAGGAATGATTACAGTTCAATATGAGACTAGAATGCTTATTTTGATATTTTCATAATTACTTCATAGTGCAAGACATGTAGTGTAAATGCACAGAGAAAAAAAAGTCATATCCCAGTTATAATTGCAAATGAAATGGAAGTATAACCTTATTTAACCATGCAGTTGTTAAGTCATTATAATTATGAAATGAATTTGGAATGATAATCATGATTGTTCATCTTCATGTAGAAGCAACTATATACCGGTATACCTTTTTAATCTATTTTGTCTGCAATCAGATGAAGACTCCATCACCCAAGAAGCATTCAAGAAGACCTGTCCATCATAAGGCTGACTTCATAATTCCTGGCTACGATGATGGCTACGATGAGGTGGATGAAAAGGAGAATTATCCTCGTAATGATAAATACAATGCTAGAGAAGGAAATATTGCACCACCTCCAGAAGTGAGTCGCAAACCTTGAAGATTTTTTTAAAGGAGAAATTATTATTACTGTTTAAAATAGCCACAGTTTCCCTTTGATTGTTTGTAAAGGAACAATTCATTTCATTAGAACATACCAACACTATCTCTTTGGCTCAGGGGGGAAAAGGGAAATGAGAGAAATAGACATTTATCAAATGAAATCCCCCTCTCTCCTCCCTCTCCCCCCCCTCTCTCCTCCCCCTCTCTCCTCCCTCTCTCNAATTACTATTTTGTCCTTAATATTTTAATATCAATGAGTTTTGTATGCAATTGGCACAGATATGTTTGTCCTACATGTGTATTTTGATGACTTTGTGAAAATGAACTTGATAGATTCCTTTAATTACATGATTAATACTTGAGTATACTTGTAACATGATGAACCTGATAATCTCAATCCATGTACAGTCAAACTGCTGTTTCATTTTTCTGTTCATCGAAAACAGCATAATTTGATCATTGTAACATGTAAAAAGTGGGATTTCTCAAGGTGATTTAGTTATGTATTTAATTGTATTTACAAGAGCTCTTTTTCAGTTTTCTATTGCTAAATGGGTTTCTGCTCCTACTTATTTTTACTTTTCACTGATGAAAATGAAGTTCATAGTATTAAAGCTGTTGTTACGTAGTCCATCCTGTATTTTATATGTACCTGTATAAAATTAGAGTCAAACAGTGAAATAATTTGTATACCTCTTCATTTTTTCAGTTGCACTCTGGTCACACCACCATCCTATCCGTCATGTCCAATCGATTGATTCATGTCAATGCTGCTTTAACCTTTTGGCATCAAGGACCAAATGAATATATCTCCTATGTGATAAGGACTGAAGATGATGCTGCTACAGTAGATACTCTACCTGCACTAGTCAATTGGTAAGGATATTTGATATTCTCACTGTGCAGGAGGGCAAGCCCAAGGTAGTTGAATATTTGTGCCTCCTTTAACTTGTGATATTAACAAATATATTTTTATTTTCAGTGAATGAAGAATAACAGATTTGTGTGTAGTTTTTCAGGTATAATGTAAAAATGAATTGTTAAATGAGATAGCATTTCGATGGAACCAGTCTAAAAAGTCAGCTTTACCATATTATTGTTTCATTGGACTAGTACCGGTATGCTGTCAATAAAATTATAAAAGTGTGTCAGAATTATTGTCAACTGCAAATCATGAACACAGATCATTAATCAAATCATTAATAAAATATCTTTCACAGACAACTAATTAAGTCTATTGCAATGATTTTCAAATTTGTATGTGTATTTTCTCCTTTCTCTTGTATAGTTTCAAGAACAAGACACCAGTCAGTAAACAGCTATCTCTAGGAGCATGTTTTGAATTACTGCCTACTCTCAAGAAACTTCTAAGCAGCAAGTTTGAAGAGTAAGTTATCTCAAGGGTCTAAGAGATGGTTGATTGCCACTTGCCATGTTCCTGTAGACATGGGTAGCTTAAGTTACTTGTACATCAGTGATATTTCCTGTCATGATGGGATGACAGGATGGAAATTGCATGTTCAAATATTTCTAAAACTTGGTTTTTAGTTGGTGCAATTTAAAGGATACTGAAAATGTTTCTGTGCTAAAGGATTACTGAAAAAATAAACTGTACAGGTAACAACAGAATGTCTTTTAGCTGGTGATTTCTCTTCTTTTGTTAAGGTACTTCATTTAATTCATTAATATTCTCATACTCTTTTGTGATCTTGAAAATGAAATAAAATCTAATTAATCTATACAAAATAAAAGGAATAGACTATAGTTTTGTCTGTTTCAACCATATGATGAGATGATTTACAAGAATTTAAACTTATATCTTAAAGACCTTGACCAGAGCGTACACAATCATACATCCACAGACGGCTAATGAAACACAAAATACAAATACAAGAAAGAAAAAATTAAATACCCTTTCATTACTGAGAAAAATGAAAATTACAGTACAACTGCCGCCCCCTCCCAAATTCGCCTCGGTCAAGAGCCTGGTATTGTCAAACTGATTGTCAAACAAAGACATTTCATTCATGTCTAGGAACCTAGTACATGTATCAGCATCATTACCAAAGGGGTAAGTTTATCTCTTCATTTTGTTCTCTGCTACAGCTATGTAAAGACCAGTCTGGATACGCTTCGTACAATGCTGCGATTCTGGTGGAATGATTTGATAGCCCACAGAAATCAAAGTTTCTCTGGTGATCTACAACAAAGCAGGTATGGTACACAGACATAATAGGCTTTAAATACAGTATGCGTTAAAATCTGTCCAGTACATGGACATTCATTCTGTATCCTACATGACTTGTGGACCTTGTACATTGTCTCTCTGAATCTGGAAAGCCAATGTCTTCCAGCATGATACATGGTACAGGTAGTAATCCTATTTCATTGTCACATGTAATATGCAGTTCTAAATATACTGTATACCCCCAAGGATGTACATTCTCTGGACACACTGTTGTGATTTCAAAGTCATTTAATTGACATACATTATTGCATTCATATTGGTGAAGAAAATGCATGTGTGATTGTAATGTCACTTAATAATTCACCAAGCTACTTGTCTTTTATTGCTCAAGGTTTTACAGTGTATAACAATATTTAATGTTATATTTCACCTGATATGATTGTAGGAGTGTTGCTGGTATCTACATGAGTGCTGTAGCTATGACTGATATCATTACCAAACTATGCAAGAGGAAAGATGGTATAGCAAAGAAAGCTGAGGTAAATGAGTTGTCTTTTAATCTCAGCAACATGGTCAATTACTTTTACAAAGACAGAGACAGAGAGAGAGAAAGAAAGAGGAATGACATCAATTAACAGAAAATTACTGCAAATTCAAGGATAAGGGGCAATTTAGGAGAAAAATATATAATTTGACAATATTTCATTACTGAAGTCAGTTGTTTTGGTAGGGATTCAAACATTCACCCTGATGGTGAGTCAGAGGAACAAGGGAGTATTTTTATTTCATGGTTTTGTTTATTTATTGGAAATAAGAGAAACACACTCTCGCAGAGTCATGTGAGGATTCTATCATTTACTTATTTCTTTTTTATCAATCCATATTTTTTTTAACATGAGGTACTATTACTATACATGTAGTTTTGTAATGATATGATTAAAAGTTGCAAACACAATACAGTATTTTTTATATGAACGAGTTTGTGCCAAGTAAAGTTTTCCAACAGTACTCTGAATAAAATCACAAGTTTTGTTTGATGAGGTTTAACATTCAAAGGCATTATATTGGGATGAACTTTAGTATACTAATATTTATATTAGTCTAAGTACTTTCCTGCACTCTGTTTCCTCTTCTCTTTCCTCTCTCCCTATTTAATCTGTGTTATATCTGCTGATGTATGTATTGCTATTAAAGCTGTGTAGTGCTGCATATCTTTCACTCTCTCATTCTTCCCTCTCCAAGCTTCACCTGCTGTCCCTACTTCTGTCTCACTGTACTGATTCACCGTTTCTCTCTCTCTCTCTAACCTTTATTTTCACTCCCTATTTATTTCTCTCTGTGTACTTATTCATTCTGTTTCTCTCTACCCACAGATTGTTGGAACGCTCTTAGCCCAGCTCTAGATGCCATTAACTTGATGTACAGGAGTGCTGTGAAATACATGTAGTTTGTATACTTGTACAGATTCTAAAATCTTTAACTCAAACAACACTTTGATTTGTAATGTTATATTTTCCCTATTAATATTATGCTAAGCATTTTGGTATTCAGTGTATGCAATGCAAGCATGTATGTGTGTCACCATTTTTGTCTCGCCTGCGTAGCAAAAAAGCGAGACATAGGCGCCGCTTTTCCAGTGACGGCGGCGGCGGCGGCGGCGGCGGAGACGGCGTCAACATCAAAAACTTAACCCAAGGTTAAGTTTTTGAATTTTCAATATAATTTTGAAAGTACAAGTTTGTAGTCAATAAAACTTAGACTACACTGTAATCAAGTATCCCCAATCATGTGAGTAGAATTTCAGGTCACTAAGTTAAGGTCAAGGTCATTTTAGGTCAACAAACTTAAACTTGTTTGTGGCATCAACATCAAGATTTTGAATTTTTAGCATATTTTCAAAAGTGTTTTTTCAAATTCCATAAAGCTTGTACCCAAGGGTTATCAAGTATCACAAATCAATTGACACAATTTCCAGGTCACAAGGAAGGTCATTTTAGGTCAGTAGACTTGGATTATGTTTACACAACTTAATAAGAGAATTAATGAATCAATTTTTGTTGTGCATTATTTTGTGCATTATTTTTTGTTGTTCATATTATTGATCTTGGTACAAATAATAGTAAATAATTCTTCTGATTCTTTGTCAATATTCACTTCAAAATACTGATTATATTCAGAGGATTTCATTTTTTTTTTTGGGGGGGGGCCTGCTAATGGGCCACCCTGCCTATAAATAATGTTCCAACCTCAATTTTTCATCATATTGAATGGCGAAATGCAGGCGAGACCGCCGAGACCATTTCCCTTGTTTAAATAGAACCATGGATGTTTTTTTTTTTAATAATTGAAGTCCATGATGAATGCCAATTTCTTTTTTACTGCCTCACAATTGGGAGTAGATTTTTTTTTTTTTTTTTTTTTT
>BEXV01001826.1:30271-49706 GCA_003118195.1 Hemicentrotus pulcherrimus
CCCCCCCCCCCCCACTTTGAAATTCGCCGCCCCTTCACGAAAAGATAACCACCTAACAGTGGCGCGCCATTACACGATTTCACAGTTGACACACTCTTTTTAATTAAGAGCGTAACAAATTTAAAACAGGGAATGCATACAGACGTGTATCAATCAAATACAATAATATATGATTGATACACGTCTGTAAAAACCCAATTAAACAAACACGCATACATACAAGACGCCCAAATTATATTCCATCTGGAAATGTGACCCCCACCACAACTACCCAGCACGCAGTTTGATTCATGTTCAATCGCAATGTAATTCATAACGCATCCGATATTGAGTGTGAAAGTTCAGAACTTGCTACAGCTCAAACTTTGGGTGTAGTGTGCATGCCCGTTGTGTTATTAAATATTCATCTTCATTATGGTCATTCATCATCTTCATAAAACTCACCATAAACTTTGTAGGAATAGCCAGCAATTATCGTTTGGATATCTTCTCTCTTTTCTCGAACAAAAGTATCCATGTCCTTGTTACATAACTTCTCCTCAAACTGGATGGAAGGCAGAATATGAAGAAAGACAACAACAAAAAGAAATAAAAAATGAATAACATTGTAAATTCTGTGAGATATATGAGCAATAAATTTACATGATTTAAGTCGAGTATTTCTTCTTTACATTCTCAGGTTAAAACAATGGCGTATTCGAAAGGGAGGAAAGAGGAAATTCGCCAACTCGGACACATTTCCGACCATTAATTTAAAAAATCTTTTATTTAAATGAAAATGTAAATGCAAGGTTAATACAATCATCAGGTTATTTTTAGAACCTTGTAATAAATGGACATTTTCTCAGCAAAAAAGTGTGATGCAGAAATTGAGTTAATTAGGAAATCAAAGTTCATAATAGAAGAGAAGGAGTGACAGGAAACGCAAATAACAATAAACCATAAAAAGAAAAAAATGAGCACTGTTTTGATACAATGCAGTATCAAATGCGACAAATCTGAAATAATCTTAAACATTAAAGCCCCTCTAAAATGATGGGAGCCCATAATTCGCCAATAACTTATGGCAAAATTTCACTTCAATTGTTTCATAATGTGAAAGAGAATGTCATTTAAGACATATGCAATTCTTGAAAGTTTGGTTTAAATGACACCCTCTTTTACATTATGATACAATTTAAGTGAAATTTAGCCATCAAATCTTTGGGGCTCCCAACAATTTGAAGGTGCATTTAAAAACAAAGAGCAGACTGTTAGTCATTGAATTTCACAAGCAGAATCATAGTCAATTGACGTTGGCAAGTAATATGAAGGAAATACAGGTGGCAGGACTCCTTCAGAGTAAAAATCTCATCATTAAATATGCCAACTTAATCCCACCACCTCGCCGATTGAAATAATGACTACTGACGCCCTGTCGGATATAATGCAATTATTGTAAGCACATGCTTATTGACAATATTTCTGCAACCTTGTTAATGATCTTGGTCAAACATCAACCCCTCCCCCGGGCTTGAAAATAGCGACAATCTGGAGTCTAACAAAGTAAAAAAACAAAAGTAATGATAATACAAAGGACATACCAAAGAAGTACTGCGAAGATGGTGCTGCCATAGTTGTTGCATGTTTGTTGTTACATCTGCAAACGCCTCTATTAATCTCTCAACGAGGTCCGCTGATAATCTGGTATTGTCAGTATCATGTTGTATCTCTCCTGTTTCTTCATCACAGCTTTCTTCATCATCTTCATCGTCACCTGCCGACTGTTCATCTTCTGACCAGTGACAGTGTTTCTTTCTCTTCAGATAGCTACTGGTTAGGAGAGTCATTACACTTCCAAGCCTTCGCTTACGAGGTTCTTCCCTTGATTGATGTATTCTAGAAGTAACAAGGTGGTGTGGATCCTTGAGAACTGTTCGCTCATTATCACACGATGCAAGATGGTTAAAGACAGATTTTTCTGCTGGGTACTTAGGAGAAAGCTCTACTCGCTGCCCATGCCATCCTGTCTCGTAAGTGTTCTCACCAGATACTGTCTTTAGAGGAACAAGTTCCGTATAGCTCTTTGACTGTCCAATATCCACATGGTTAGAATCACCTGCTCTATCATCAGCCATACAGACATTCTGATTGATATCTTCGGGTTTATGATCAACTGTCTTATCTCTGTAAAGGTTAGCATATGCCAGAGCAGCTACAGCGCCTGCTTGTACCTCAGGGATAGTCAAGCTAACTGGTGCCTTTCCTGACTGTGTTTTCATGCCATTGTCCCACTGGTCATCAGATGATACTTCACTGGTGGTCGAAGGACTTTGTTGAGATACTTGCCATACATCCCCTTGTGTCACGTTGATCGGTAGGGTCGTACTAGGTGAACGCGTCATCATGGTGTAGTTGTTCTGGACGCAGCTTGTAGCACTATACGTAGCTTCCATCTTCCACGTCAAATTCGATGTCGGAATGGTCCCATGGTCGAAGGATCCATAGCCCGTCATATCACCATGGCCACCAGCGTATGTATACTGGTTTTGGAACGGTTCGCTACAATGATCACACTGAGACATGGTTTCGTGTTTCAGGTTATAGCATCCCTCACCGTGCAGACCGTACTTGGACATGACGTCGATTTCTAAGTCCTTGTAATGAGTTTTGACGTAGTCTGGATTTGTAGTCACGTGACCATTCAATGTTGGAGACCACGAGAGGCTTCGTGGACTACCTGCTACAATGGGTATCGAACCCATTTCTATTCTGTTGGCGTAACACATATGCTGTAACGGTTCATTCTCTACTTTCGGGCGGCGTCCCAACTTGATGCCTGCATGGTGAAATTAAACAAAAAGAAAAACAAATTCCAGATGTGCATGTATATTCAAATATTAACACATGTGGAAAAAAATATTTAATAATACAAAATGATACAAACTATTATGTATGTGAAAGTTAATTTGTACACATATCCAATGCAATAGGCCCTACCAATAAGCAAATCTGAAATAAACACACGTTTGATGAGGCATTGGTCTGTCATGCAGATAGGCCTATGTGCAACCACTTCGGTTAGATCATTTATAAAAAACGTCTTTAATAGGGGATAACAATTTCAAAATGAAAGTAACACAATGAAGAAATACATTTAGAAGTACCGTTACTATTAACAATTAAATTTCATTGTTTTGTTTGTTTTGTATTGTGATTTTCATTTGAAATGTTTAACATGGAGAACAGTGGAAATGGTGATGAGGCTACCCTCGGTAAACAAAACACATCATTATTATTATTACAATTATTATTATTATTATTGTTATTATTGTTATAATTATTATTATCATTAGTTATATAGATTGTTTTACATAACGATTCTGCGTAAGATACCGAAATTGCAACATACACTGTATTATACAAACAGATTAAACACTTACTGGGAAAATATACAGTTAAGTAAAGGATAACAAAATGATGACAATTTACTTAACATAATCGGGGTTTTTATTAATAGGATTTTTTCTTCCTTTCTCTCTCTATCCATTTATAATGGAATATTTAACAATATTAATTCTTAGTTTGTTCGATTACTTTCGTTTCCTTTTTTAAAATTTGCAAACTTTTGAGCAATGTGACTAAAGATTTAATCTGTGTACATGTGCTACAAAATTTCCAATTTCAAAGTTCTATTCATGTCTTTGTGAAAAAAATATTTAGAAGTCGACATTTTGTGATTCCCCCCTGATCGGTGCCCGGCGGAAATCATTATTAGGGCTCAATCAATAATCTAGACCTAGAAAATTAACGCGATTCTCATTGTTTGGTTGAAATCAGTACAATGGTCTCAATAAATCAGATCATACATAGCCTTACTGATGAACATATCCCTACCATAGAGAGATAATAGGCGACATTTGTAAGCAGACAATAGTCTTTAGTAGTTCATTAGTATACGCGAACAAAACAACAGTTTCCTCCATGTAATTTAAGGCGGTAAACTGCGTGCCTAATTAGCCATAGCATATTGTGAATATGGAAGAGGTTTGTACGTCTTTGAATGAGTAGGGTATGCCTTCAATAGAGCAATCGATAGACTTGATAAATTATTCAGATTGTAAAAATTCTTATTGCTCTTATCATGTTATATATTATTTCAAGTAAATCGAACGACCTCTGTCTCCTTAAAGCTCTTTATTTTTATACACTCCCATGAGAATTGTTTAGAAAAATGACTCGACAATGAGAGACATGTTGCACTCCAAAATGGGTTTTTTTTTAAAGTTTAATTATTGAAGGCCCTATGTTTCTTAACAATCATCATTTCAATATTCCACAGTAACAATAAACCTCTCTCTCTCTCTCTCTCTCTCTCTCTCTCTCCCTCTCCCTCCCTCCCTCCCTATACCACAAGACACATTCTACGTTGTCAACATTCTAAGGAAAGGAGAGGGGGTGTAAGGATAGATAGAGAAAGAACATTGCAATGACACTACCAGTTATAACTTTACTTCCCAATCACTACAAAATGTGAATCTTCTTTTGATTTAAAGAAAATTGTAACCTTAATGCTTAGTCTATTAATTATATTATCACTGCAGGGATCAAGATCGACAAGAAGTTTCATTTTAAGATTATATTGAAATACAAAACATACGGGAAGATATGTAACAAATTTTTACCTTCTTTTGACATTCCAAGACCAATGCATTTTTGAAATCGACAAAATCGACATGAGTTCCGCGTTTCCATGGTGATTTCACAACTTCGTTCCTTAGCACATGCGTAGTTAGCCCCTTCTCGGATGCTCCTCCTGTAAAAACACTGAACAGGTACAAAAACAACAAACAAAATATTGTTAAAAAACACTTTTATTTTTGTTTACATATAACTTTTCTCTCTTGTTTTTTGTGTGAACCTCTTCACCCTTCAAGTTTAGTTTTGGTGTATATGTTGCAGCGATTCAATTATCAGCTTGAAGAGAAATATTTATTGAACATACATGTGTACTGTAAATTGTATATGACAGGATACTTAAAGGTACATGTACAATGATATGCTACATAGACAAGATACACGGATTACATGGGTCGTTCATAAATCCAGGCCTGTGTAATTAGCATAATGAACTAATAATGTTGCGATTGGTTATCAGCAGCAAAAACAAAATCTTTAAATTTTTTTTCCGTTTGTTTTTTTGTACAAAAAAATAGGCCTCTTTGATTTAGCGTATCTTTTTCATTTACCTATAACCATCTTAATATCTTTGAAGCACCGTGTATCAGCGATGTACTGGTCAAGACAAAGTTGGATTTACATTTTGTACCATATTGTTATCATACCTTCACCGTTTTAAGCATCTCACCTACACGGTTCTTTGTGTGCACATTCATTCAAAATTCGTCACGTTCTGTATTTGTATTCATAATTAAAATTGCCCCCTTCATCCATGTACAATACCGATGTTTCTTATTGAATTATACACACGTCCTTTAAATATGGCTAGCTCACTTTCAATTCATCCATACAGTTTGCCGTCGATGCTCCATACTCAATCAAAAATCATGACGGCAGGTTTCACCATGGAGTGATAAAATGTGATTCTAAGGTGTAAAGGTGGAGATCAAAATGAAGAAATATAACAGGGATAAATGTTGACGGGTTCTCTCACTCTCTCTCTCTCTCTCTCTCTCTCCCTTTCTCTCTCTCTCTCTGCCTCTCTCTATCTGTGCCGCTCTCTCTCTCTCTCTGTATCTGTTCATCTCTCTCTCTCTCTCTCACACACACACACACACACACACACACACCCTTTTCACTCTCTCTCACTCTTTCTCTCTCTGTACGTCTCTTGTTCTGATTTAAGGAAAGAAATGCTATTATGTTTTAATATACATGTATTTAAATACAACATAACAGTTATATTATGAATCGAGCATGTCTAGAAGTGAGAGGTAGGATGAGGCTCATGCAGGTATTATGAAAATACTTACATGTATACTGGGTAATCAGGATAGTATGCATAAAAGCAAATGATTATAAGACTGATAATGTAACGTTTCATCTCTCATTTTTTATACACATTGATTTACATCAATTTTGACATTTAAACCAGACAGCCTTGTTCATAATCTATTATTAAGTTTTTTCTAGTATTAGAGATTTTTCACAATGAAAGCGATCGAAACAATAGTAGCCAAGCAACAAGTGAGATTGAACATTATTGTCCGCTGCTGTAATACCAACTTGAACTATATGCCTCGTCATCTTTAAGTTACAAGACATTGCCAATTTCTTTGTGTTTTTTGGCTATTCTCGGGTGACCTTGTATCAAAGTATTAAACTTATTACATTCTCTAGTTTCTCAGAAGTTTAGGCCAAATGTTGATAATAATACCCTTTCGATCATTAATCTTGATGCGTTCTAAAGGTCTGCGTCACATTAATTATTCAAGTTGTGCGGTTTTGTCTGTGTGATCGGTGCACTAAGGAAACCTTCAATCATTAACCAACGCTCGAATGGATCTTTTGTCAATAAATGTTTAATTCAGTTTAAATTGCGGTTAACTCATTACATTTCATAAAGACACAATGAGATTGGTTTGTTTTGCTCAATATGATATTAATTTCAGTGAAGAGGTCATATATATCAGATCATACATGTATTCTTGATATGTATTGTCTTTATCTTTGTTCGTGCTATAATGTAGGAATCGAAATCGAAATTATTTTTACCATGGGCGTTTAATCAGGAGGATGAACCAACTTTACCGTCAAAATTTCATAACACAAAATCATGCTGTCCTCATCACCATCACATTACCTTTACCAATATTATCACTTTTACCATCATCCTCATCTCCACAATCTCCATCATCATCATTATCATAACCATCATTACCATCATCAGCAGCAGCAGAAGCAGTGGCAGCAGCAGCTTTCCCCATCGCCTAAAATACCAAGAACATCATCATCGTCACCATTACAACCATCGTCACCACAATCAGCAGCACTATCATCACCATGACAACTATCACCTAGATAATCATCTTCGCCATTCCCACCGTTGTCACTTCAATCATCATCGCCATCCCGACCATCGCAATCATTAACACACCACTACCATCATTATTATCACCATCATCACTACAATCACCACCCCCACATAATTGTTTTCATCATCATCATCACTACAATCACCACCCCCACCATAATTGTTTTCATCACCATCATCACTACAATCACCACCCCCACCATAATTGTTTTCATCATCATCATCATCACTACAATCACCACCCCCACCATAATTGATTTCATCACCATCATCACTACAATCACCACCCCCTTCATAATTGATTTCATCACCATCATCACTACAATCACCACCCCCACCATAATTGATTTCATCATCATCAACACTACAATCACCACCCCCACCATAATTGTTTTCATCACCATCTTCACCACCACCTTTGGCGAATTTGATGATGATGATGATGATAACGATAATGATAATATTGATGATGATGATGATGATGATGATAACGATAATGATAATATTGATGATGATGATGATGATGATGATGATGATGATAAGGATGATGATGACGATGATGATGATGACGATCGTGATGACGAAAATGATGATGATGATGATGAGGAGGAGGAGGAGGAGGAGGAGGATGACGATGATGATGATGACGATCGTGATGACGAAAATGATGATGATGGTGATGATGATGATGACGATGGTGACGATCATGATGTTGTTTACTAGGTCTGGACATGCCAATGTAGGAGGCTTTTTGTGTTAGTAGTGCAATAACCGAGTGCAATTAGTTTTTTTTTTCCCAAAAAGATTTAGTCATTTGAGTCTCATCGTATACCTCATTGTTAAGATTAATTAAACGTTGTTCAGAAACAAAGTGGTTTTATATCATATATTTTGATCGTTATATTATAAACTGTAATTATCGGAGATTATTTGTCAGTTTGTTTGATTTCATTGGAGATGCAGAGAAGCTTTAGACTTATTCATCAAATATTTACGCGTTCATCTTTACATATACATGATGTAAGCAATTTGCAACGCACAGAGGGGATAATTGCTAGTGTTTATCGGCCATTAAAATTACACGATCCCTTCTTTTGTTCTATTGCATGCGTGCGATCAACGGTTAATTCATTCCATTCAAATACCGGCTGCTTGCCCACAGGACCTTAGGCCTTGATATTCTAATCAACTTTTTCATAACAAAGAAAAAGTTGATGTCAAAATTGAACGAAAAGAGAAAAACAAAAGAACATCCTTACCAGGATAACCTCATATAAATTTGAATATGTTTACAGAAAGTGAATATTTCAATAAAATTAATTAATCTGAGTGCACTCGGTAATGAGAAGGTACTGTAAATGGACAAGGCTAATAACTCAGAAAAGAACAATGATTTTGCTGTTTTAGAAGTAAAGATAGGATAGATAATCAGTGCACAAACATCTGCTAGTACGGTGCATCATTTTGATTAGAAAATATGCACAATTATTATAACAAATAAAGAAAAAAAGTGTGACATTGTCTCTCGATAACGGCCATATCTAGAAGACATTTACTTCAATTTTTTTGGTATGAACTTTCTAGGACAAAAATTAAGGTAAAACCAAAAATCGCATTCTGGTATACCTTGAATTATAATGTTATATCAAACAGAAAGCAAACAGACAAATCTGTTCTGGTTTACAATTGTGAGTATTTTTGTACATCTCAACAAAATTATTTCTTGTGTATTCCTAAAAAAATGCATGACTTGCATTACAGTCGCAAAAACAAAATGAAAAAGACTAAAATAAATGAAGGCCTTTTTGGAAAAAAATATATAGATGTGGAAAAAACAGTGGCAATACAGCAGATGAAGAAAGAGGGGGCACGGTAAATAGAGACAGAGATATAGAAAGAGATAGATCCAGAGATAGAGAAAGAGAAAGAGACAAAAACATAATAGAAACCGAGACAGAAACCGAGAAAGAGAGAGAGAGACAGAGAGAGATACAGAGAAAGAAACAGAGACAGAAACAGAGAAAGGGACAGAGACAGAGAGAGAGAGACAGAGACTGAGACAGAGATAGATTTAGAGACAGAGAAAGAGATAGAGACAGAGATAGAAAAAGAGAAGAGAAAGAGACAGAGACAGAGAGAGAGACAGAGAAAGAAACAGAGACAGAAACAGAGAAAGGGACAGAGATAGAGAAATAAAAAGGGACATAGACAGAGATAGAGAAAGAGACAGAGAAAGAGACAGAGACAGACATAGGGAAAGAGAAAGAGAGAGACAGCGACAGAGAGTGAGGAAGAGATAGAGAAAGAGACAGAAAAAGAGATAGAGACAGAGAAAGAGACAGAGAAAGAGACAGAGATAGAGAAAGAGAGATAGACTGAGACAGAGACTGAGACAGAGATAGAGACAGAGACAGAAACAGAGACAGAAACAGAGAAAGGGACAGAGACAGAGACAGAGAGACAGAGACTGAGACAGAGATAGATATAGATACAGAGATAGAAAAAGAGAAGAGAAAGAGACAGAGATAGAGAAAGAGAGACAGACTGAGACAGAGGCTGAGACAGAGATAGAGACAGAGACAGAAACAGAAACAGAAACAGAGAAAGGGACAGAGACAGAGACAGAGAGACAGAGACTGAGACAGAGATAGAGATAGATATAGATACAGAGATAGAAAAAGAGAAGAGAAAGAGACAGAGAAATAAAAAGGGACATAGACAGAGATAGAGAAAGAGACAGAGAAAGAAACAGAGACAGACACAGGGAAAGAGAAAGAGAGAGACAGCGACAGAGAGTGAGGAAGAGATAGAGAAAGAGACAGAAAAAGAGATAGAGACAGAGAAAGAGACAGAGACAGACACAGGGAAAGAGAAATAGAGAGACAGCGACAGAGAGTGAGGAAGAGATAGAGAAAGAGACAGAAAAAGAGATAGAGACAGAGAAAGAGACAGAGACAGACACAGGAAAAGAGAAAGAGAGAGACAGCGACAGAGAGTGAGGAAGAGATAGAGAAAGAGACAGAAAAAGAGATAGAGACAGAGAAAGAGACACAGACAGAGACAGACAGAGACAAAGACAGAGATAGAGAAAGAGGCAGAGATAGAGACAGAGAAAGAAAAAGAGACAGAGACTGAGACAGGGATAGAGACAGAGACAGAGAAAGAGATGGAGACAGAGACAGAGATAGAAAGAGGCAGAGGTAGAGAAAGAAAAAGAGACAGAGACAGAGACAGAGACAGAGAAAGAGACTGAGACAGAAAAAGAGATAGAGACGGAGAAAGCGACAGAAAAATAGAAAGAGATGGAGACAGAGACAGAGATAGAGAAAGAGAAAGAGACAATGAGACAGAGATAGACATGATAGACAAGAGTGGAGTGAAAGAGGGAGGGAAGAGAAGGGGGAAAAGAATGGAAAGAAACAAATACAAATTATGAAGTCTTTTTTTCTATATATATCTAAGACAATTTTTTGAAAACTAACATTCGACATGATAAATGAGCTCATTTTGAATACTTGTTGGAATCAAGATAACGAATGAAAAACAAAATAGAATCAAACAGACTCTTGGAGGCAGGATGGGCGATGAGAATATTGAATTATTTTTAATCATGTCGTAGAAGGTTTTCATGTCGTGGGGCTTCACAATGTTACATCTTAACTTCTACTTTGAATCATGCCGGAATTACAATGAATTCATAATGTCATTAAATAAACATACATTGAAAACTATCTCCCTCTAAAAATAGAAGAATGTAAGTTGATCAATAATAGGGTGGATGTGGGTACTGGGTTTCGCTCTTGGGTGGGTGGGAGTATGATACTGTGTAAACTATGTTGATTTTATATTTTCCCAATATGTTAAGAATTTTAATTTGTGATATATTATTTTTCTCGTATGTTTTGTATTGTAAACTGGACCCCTCGGTAGAAGAGCTGTGCTACACTTGCACAGCTGAGCAGGGCGATCCATCCAATGTTATTTTCTCATGTTATCATGATTGTTATTTATATATTTTTTTATCTTTGGTACATAAAATCAAATCAAATCAAATTAAATCAAATCATATCAAATCATATCAAATTAAGTGAAACGTACATCGCATTGAAAAAATGGATGGGTATGAAATAAACTTGTATAGGATAGCTAAAGAGATTGATGAAGAAAGAAAGTGACTACCTTGCATCCCTCGCATGTAAAGACACCGAAGTGAAGACCAGACGACATCGCTCCACAGACTTGACAGGGTATCTTACGGGTACTCTGCGGCTGCATAGAACCCAGCTCATCTACAAGGAATTAATCACAATCAAACAAATCCTGTAATCTATCAAACACTGTTCTCTCGTTGAATACTCTAATTCCTGTATGTTTGGAAAACATTTAATGTTGGATTTATTATCTTTGCATTAATATAAGTTTTACACATGCATATCCAATAAAAGGCTTCCAGGCCTTAATAATATAGTTCCAGTACGAAAATTGGCATTTTAAATGCCCTATGAAGACTCTTGCCACATTTCGTTGTAGACCTGTAAATTTATACCAAATAACTCACAAATTATCCGATACAGTACAATTGTTTTCAATCGAAAGAAACATAAAAAGAGTAATATCATGACACAGGAAACAGAGAGTGGGAAAGGAATACATTGATATAGAATGATGATAATTGCAAGGAATGAAAAGTAGATGCCGAACTTGTAAAAGGCGGATTTCATGAACTGGACAGGTATACAGGGAGAAACTGTTTTTTATTTAGGAGGAAATCTGAGATTTAAATGAGTTACTACCCAAGCAATATCATTGCAGCCTTCCAATCTTTCATTGAGGTGTAAAGACCTGCCTCATCGTGGAGCCAAAATAAAGCACCTTGTTTTCTGGTTGATATCAGATACTGCCTGACATAGTATTTATACATGATCTTTCACCGTTCACAAGTCACTAATAGAATGATGTCACTACCATGACTTGGAGCGTGAATGGCTAGGTAATCGGTCTTCCATATACAATGTAGATAGACATAAAAAATGCACACAATTATGTCGACTACCGCACAGTGGTTTATGATAAGAAGAAAGTAAAGAGTTATGGCCTTAGTGTGACATCATGATCAATTTGAGAGACAATTGTTTAAAGTCAACAAAATCATCAACCTAGATAGATATAAGCACTTGAATTGGATCAACGCATTTCAGACAAAATGTACTTTTATTCATGTCTCCTATAGCAGTATTCACATTTCTTAATTATAAGTATGAGGGAACATATTAAAAAGTACATCTCGCTAAATACTCATGTCTAACCAATCGTCGTGTGACTCATTGTTAGATTCTATTTTGATACAATGGCATACATTAATAAATATTGTTCACTCCGAAATATTTTGTTTTTATTACAACCTTTTGAACTGAAGGTCGGCTAAAACAAGGCAAAATAATTGTCGAAGAACTTGTAAAAATCAATTATTGCAGAACAGGATACACTAATGTATGTTTACATTTCTCATCAAACATCGTAGTGTTAAATGCTCTTTACTCTCAAGAACGGTCTTTCAAGTTTACTCTAAAGCTTTGCCTAGGAAACCACACTCTCTAACAGCAGTGTAGCTCTTACAAATTCTATTATTGATTCTTACTCAAGAGCAAGTGTAATTTTACCGCCGATAATGCCACGATATGAATAAAATTCCGGGTTTCCTTATAGAAGTATAGCACATCATTATGGAGCTTGCAAGCATACAATCATAAAGAGTGTGGAAACGTATCTTCTTTATTAGATTAGTCACAAGAAAGGAAAATGGCACGGTTGATTAAACAGACAAAAAGGTGTTTATTTTATGAAAACGATAACTATGTATACCATACACGTTAACTCTGTCTAGGCACGCACAAGCTTTCAACATGCTTCATGTTTTTTCTAAAATATTCCACGTCTAAAACATTACAAAATGAGAAAACAGAAAGTTAGACTTGGAGAGTAATTGTCACGGAGCTGAAAATTAATATTTCTTACCAACTTCAATTAAGGAGCCATTAGGTGCAACCACCATTGATGAAGCAGAAGTTATGATGTATAAAGTTACAACAGAACGTTTTAGTAATTAAGTCGTCATTTGTTTTAGTTTTCTGTTCAATTGGTTGGGAAAATCATGTCAAAGAAAACGATAGACTAACATTTTCAAGATTTCACTTTGTAAAATGATATTTTACTAACAACTTCATTTAGAATAAGGAGGTCGAGCCGGATTCTCTCAAACATAAATGAATCTGAGGGTTGGGATTGCATGGTTGATTAGTCTCAAAACATCAATCGCAGAAGTATACCTGCTACAAGTATAATTATACTAACATATTCAGTTCATTCGGCATGTGTCTCGTAACAACAACGATGCATGAATGATGCAAGTAAAAACAGATATATAATTTGATCTCATTTAAACATGTGATGAAATGCTTGTTATAAATATTCATGTATGATGTTAACCCTGATTTCGTATCTGAATCAAGATTTATTTTAAAGGTAAAGACCAGTATTGGAAACGCCCCAATTTCAAAAAATGAAATGGAAGCTCTCATTACCAATCATGTGAAAGAATATGTTTTGACTAATACATGATGATAACAAATTTGCCGGGAAACCGCCTACTAATTCATATATTTGGTAAATTTGATTCTCTCATGGTCTGTGAGAGATATAGGGTAGTCCCATATACATCTTTCTGTGTATAGTGCTTGTAACTTTACGAAGAATGGGCCAAATTTCTTATCATTTTGATGATTCCACATCCTTGCAGATGCTAGATGCTGGATGATCAACCTTTTCTGATCAGTTCCACAACACTTCTTTCACAATGCAATCGCATGACCATAACTGGTCTTTACCTTTAACATTAAAAAAAAAAAAACGAATGATACCTCATAAATTAAATTAATTTAAAGAATGCATAATCACTTTCATCATTCAGAAATTCTTTTAAAATAAACTAAACACTTTAACATAAGCGTACATTATTTTTGTCTGCCCGAATATCAATTTTCCAGCTTCTAAATTTGCAAGTGAGCCAACCTAGCTTCGAGCAAAATTAATTATAATGGTAAGAATATTCTTTCGTTTATGAAATGACGCCCATGCAATTCAGTTTGCTTTATTTGAAAGTTTACGTTGTACTATTCAAAACTATGGTTTCATGTTATTTGTCTGATATTGAATATCCGGAGGTTTTTGCTTTTTGTTCAGTTAAGTTTCTCACTTGTATACTTTTGCCTTTGCTCTGAGTTCAAATAAGAAATAGGAATATGATTTCACCCCTTCAATTCACTGCAAGCATTCAAGTTGAATGTTTGTTCCGCATTTACAAACAATTTATGTAAAGTCATACCTGTCAATTATTGCGTTCATTTTTTATCTAATATCATTGATTTCATTTTATCATTGCAAAAAATGCAATCCTTGAAGTATATAATAAATAATATGGCCTTTATAACGCGAATGACAGCATCGTAGGAAATTATACAATTTGATTACCTGGTATTGTTGTTACAAACCGGGGGAAAAATCTTTGAACAGAACGTTGCAAAACGGAAACATCTATGACATTGCATAAGTTACATTGTTGTCAATTACTTACATAAATTGGGTATATTCATGAGCTGATTGGGAAAATGGGAAAGTCCCCCCTTTCGGCAATTCTAAGAATTCTCATAAAATTCCCATCAATTTGTAACATTCAATCAATTTCTTGTCCAGTACACGTCGTAATTGGAGACCTAGTTTATATAAATATAAAATGGACACGTAATTAAACCTTTCTGCATGCACTGACCTCTCTATTGTGGTGAAAATATAAGTGGGACACTTTTAATAAGTATAATCTAACAGCAAGATACCAGTGATGCAGGCAAGTCCAAATTCTAATTTCTACAAACAATAGTTTGCTCGCTTTCCCTTTATCGCTTTAATCTCCTTTCGAAATTTTGACCTTCCTGTTAACGCCTACAAGCAAATTCCAAGACTTACTAGTCTTTTAAACGGTTGATTCGAAAGTTCGAAAAGTTGTCGAGTTCTTTTTTTCATTTATAATTTTGATATCTATCGAGATTGAATACAATAACCGAAAGTTTTGATGTGGGTTAAAGGTCATTGATGTAATATTTTTGCAGTTTTAGTGTCTTCTAGCTTGGATGAATGTGTATATATTTGAGTGCTGGTAAATATGAGAGCTCCTGCCTGCGCGAGTGACAAACATCTGGATACCCATCTTCGCGCTTTATTCAGGAACGAGAGTATTCACAATTATGCCTATAATGGACGTTTTTGTCCAAGCTATGTCATAGGAAAAAATAAAGCCCTCCCGCGAATAAACAATCTTATATACAATGGGAATTGGAAAACGGATGCAAAAAAAGGGAAAAGTTCTCCATGACATCATGACAACAGGCCGGTGGTTAAACAGCTAAAAATCATATCTTTCTAAAATCTTTTCCGTTATTTCTGAAACTTTCTTTTCTGCTTCCACTCAACTTTTGAACGAGAAGCAATTTTTCTGGGAAAAAAAATTGAGCACATAATCATTTTGTAATACGGTTTCGAAATTTATGAATATTCCAAATATTTGTCCGATTAAAATGCCCTTTTTAAGGGCATGATAATTAGCCGTTTTGACCCAAATGAAAACATATTATTTCCACCTTTACTAAGGTTATGGTGAAGTCTAATTTCGTACGACGTCGGAAAAAAAAAAAGACAATGAAAAAAGAAAGATCTACAGTGCGTCCCAGAAAAGAAAAAAAAAAATTGTGAGTGAACTACTCAGAATGGGCTGTTTGAAAATAGTTCTATGATTTTCAAAAATTCTTTGTAATATGCTTCCAAATGATAAATAGAATACTTTACTCCGAACACACTTCATCGAATTGTTTTTCTGAAAATGGCATGTCAAAATCCTTTTGAGCCAGATTTGTGTAAAACGGTGAAAATGGAAATGTAAGCTTTAAAAAATCATTATGCCGTGTTTCCACTGCATGTGCGTTTAACTAATCTATTATAAATAGTAGGGGCGAATACCCAGGGGCGAACACTCAGATTTTTTTCCAACCAATAAATATCCCTCGAGCAAATAAAATGGCCCCTTTATTCTATTGAAAAAGGTGCCCTTACTGAATGAAAACTTACATATTCTGTCAATGATTTGCATGATGTGCCCATTAGACCATACCTTTCTCTCTTTACCACAATGTTATTCACCCATTTCTCCCATTCTTGTGGAAATATCAACTGCGAGCTTTGCGTTTTTGTTAAAGTTGCAGTTTAAAATGTGCAAAAGTAACTCTTCATAACCATTGCAAACCGGTTTACACGTGATCACAAAATATGCCCTTCTTATCCTCACCATGGACAATATCTCAGTTATCCTTTATTTAATGATAAATGCATTGATTAAAAAAGCAAATGAAAGCTATGTCATCTTTGGATTTTCCTTCAGGGAAGTTCAGCCTATGTTCGGTTGTTCGTGTGTGATCATATATCGTTTTTCTCAGTTTTAACAAAATCGAGAACAAAGGATTTTGACGTGTCCTTTTGAAAAAAATGTTGGTCAGCGAAGCATGTGTGGATTTAATGTCATCAGTGTATCATTGGAAAGCACATTACTTCTAATAAAGCAAGGAACTATATTTATGCAGCTCATAGTTTGTTCACAATAACCGTTTGATTTGGGGTTGCGGGGTTTTTCTAGGACACACTGTATTTGTCTCTTGTCTTTTTTGATAATTTCGTTTTCATGACATTGATTTCATTCCAGATTACATGTTTATTTTAATGTAACTGAATTTCTCTCGCGGCACCCCCTAGCGATGCATTACGGCTTCCCTTGCGGCATCCATAGCGGCATCCCGGTTTAAACAAACCCTGGTAAGGATGATGTCGATGGTATTGATCAAACAAACCTGAATACGAAAATAAAGTAATATCCATCTCAGATTAAAGACCTATTCTTTAAGTGATAATAATGAAAACATTGTTATTGTTGATGTTAAGGTTATAACTCTTGTGTTCAATCACTTATTCATCACAACCAAATACATGACCCATAATTACTTGCTACTACATGTTTACCATGTAGTTTTTGCTAAGAAAGTGACACAGTTGCCAGGGGCTGACGTCTCTTGCCTAAAGAACAAATTTCATTTTTGCGATGGAGCAAACCCCATTTTTGACAGGTTTACTATGACTATATGACAAATCATACTTCTTTGGAGGGATGGAGCTTCTATAAATTACCTCCATCTGCCACTCAATAAGTATGTTATCGTAAATGATTCGCATGATCAACTTTCCCTTTTTTGCGAGCGAGCGACGCGAGCTAACACATATTTTGTTTGCAAAGAAAAGGACACAATACAGCCAGGGGCTGACGTCTCTTGCCTAACTAAAGAACAACTTTTCTTTTTTTGTTGCGAGGGAGCTAACACACATTTTGACACGTTTACCATCTAGCTGCTCGATTCTCTAAGGAAGCAGCTGAGATTAAAGCCGGGGATTAAAGACATCACAAACTCTATCTCGGCGATGATGGTTATGATGAATCTATCCGGAGTGGGGATGGGGCGTTGTGCATCTGGGCACCCTCATTGGAATGTTATTGTTATCCCTAGTGAGGCTCAATTCTATACTGGATACGCCACCGCATCATAAGATGGTCTATTTGTTGAAAATGAAATGGCATCTTTTAGTGAGCGAGCGGGGGGGGGGGCTACGATCAGACCCCCTCCCATATTTCCTTGGTATTTGGGTGCTACTTAATAGAAAACTAAACAATTTATTATTATTCAACATGACATGTATTTTTAAAAAGTTTAATACTGGGAAATTGTAAAGTCTAAAGTCTAAACATGTGGTATCTAAGTGTAGGAATCTTTTGTAATTGTTATGCAATACTTTGAGTGGAAGTAAGCATATGGAAGTGCATGTTTAGGAAAATGAGAGAGTTTGACACTGCGCCTCCCAAACCCCAAAACTTTGCCATTATTAAATGATTAACAAATGCAAAAGTTGATGTATCGTAATTAAAAGAGCCATTGAGAACATTCTTATTGTCTAGCGTTTTCCTACATCTGTAGATTGAATATGTGCTCTATGAGCAGTCTCACCACCGCGATCAGTAATTACAGAGACATGAAAGCTAGTGCCTATAAGAAGCTAATATGTGTATCCTACTTTCAAACTGTTGAAAAATAACATGTATTTCCAACAATTAAACGTGTTTTGGTTTTCTTACAATACATTTAATGCATTTCACATAAAATTAAAAACAACTTCATCATGTTCATGTTTAGGGTTACTTATTCAAGAAAAACGATTTGAAATAAAATTGTAGACTGGTGAATGTACGTGTTGTTCCACTTTTCGACAACTTGAGATAGACAGGGGGGCTTTCCAAATTTGAACATACTGCATTCCCATTTACTTTCTGAATTGTAATGTATATAGAGGAATATACCCAATGATTTTAATGACCTTAAAAGATTTAAAAAGCAAATATTATTTACAGGTATCTCCATGACGCCGCGCGGCTTTGTCTAATTTGCAAGTTATGAAATCTCGTTTTTTTGAGAAGCTTGTAAGTGATCTGGTACCGTGTAGCGAGTAGTATTGGGGGATAACTCTTCCGTTTAGTTACAAAAGGCTGACGCTACCGCCATTAATCTTTTATGGTCATTTCTATTTTCATAATAATATAAGATCAGCGTAAATAGGTAAGTTTGCTGTCCAACTCTGAAGAGCAAGAGCACTTGCGCCGGTTCTTTGCGACAAGCACTCTCTCTCTCTCTCTAGAGCTCTAGAGCTCTATACCCGATCGCAAAGACAGTTGAAAATCAATTCAAGGGAGAACATCAATACCCGATCGTATACTCTGTTTTAATACCTCATTTTAATGTATACACATTATGATAGGTGTTGAGAGAAAAGGAGTGAAATGGAAGAGGAATGGAACACGAAAGGACACCATCCCATCTTGTACTTTCCCACTCATTTTTAACGTTATTAATCTACATTTCATCCACCTGGTAAGACCGGTGTCTGTGCTCCCTCAATCTGTACCCCGGGGGTCACTCACAAATACTGACTGGCTACGCACCCGCGTCCAGAAAAAGCGTCGAAAGGGTGTCCTTTTCAGCTATACGGCGGCGGTGACGTCTCCCTTATGAAAGGGTGTTTTTCAGGCACTTATCGCAACAACAAAAAACAAAAAAGGTACCTTTTCAGATTTAAAGTTTCGGCGCCATCGACGTTTTCCTTTAAAAGGGCTGTTTTTTAACCACTGGTCGCATAAAAACCAAAAAGAGGGGTACCTTTTCAGACAGGGGCGTCGCTAGACCTTTTTCAATGGGGGGGGGGGGG
>BEXV01001827.1:3707-21240 GCA_003118195.1 Hemicentrotus pulcherrimus
ATTTTAAAGGAATTTTATCATGCATCCAACCAATCGGCCGAAAACTGGACCCGGCCGATTACTGGGTACTTTACTCTATAAGAAAGAAAATGTTGATGCTCAATTTCTTTTGAAATTTCCTATCCATGGCATGAATGCATAATATACAGTTCCGATAGAGAAAGGGTTTCAAATTATCTGTTATTTTTTTCCTTCTGCTCATGTGGAATTCATGGATCATAGATCAAGATGAATTTGCAAAAACATCACTAAGAGATGACACTGTACCTCTTAACTCAATTATGGTACCTTTAAAGTATTTAAAAAAGGGCAAATTTTTTCATTTCTGTGGAATATGATCAAGAAATCTTGGCAAGCACGTTGGAGAAAACGTGCTTGCTCTCTCTCAGGAAATTGAATTTGTGGTTTTGATTTCCAGTAAAACTTTATTAAAACTATTCCTGAAATAAGTTAAGGCTGCTGCATGGTCACAGAGGGATCGTAAAAACCAGATGTACTGTTTAACTTTGATAATACCATGGGAAGAAATAAGGTGTAGAGAGTCGGTGTCATGTGACGCCTTGGGGGAGAATGGGTTGAATAAGCGGCAACAAATTTTCACTCCTACATGTAGAACCAAAGAGCTAAAGAAAATCTGTTATTCTCAGCCGAGGAAATGGCTGTCTGGGAAGCTTAAAGGAAATTCTGTTGAAATGAAATAAAAGTAGATTTTTTGATATTGCCTGTGGTATCAGGGGAGAACCACCCCTCCCAGCAACTCCACCCCCTAAGAAACCTTAACAACAACAAACAAACAAACAAAAAACAAACACAAATAGGAAAGAAAACTCATATGGATGCTGTAATTTCTAAATAGTCCAGAAGGGTTTCCCTGTGTTCCTCTTATCAAGCGGGGGAAAAAAAACAGCAAGCTTCTTGAAGATCAGATATTGAGGTCATGAGGTTTGCAAAGGAGGAGGAGCCCTCATTTCTTTCCTTCGAAAATGAACAGATGAAAGATCGAATGTGGTTTCAGATGTTTTGCTCCTAGCCATAGCAACCTGTTCTCATAACGAATGTCACACGATTATACTTAATCTCATTATGGCTTGCACATATTAATTTACCTCTGTGTGAGGAGTGAATTAAGCACTGGAATATCAGTCATTTAAACTAAATTAAAGGGAATATCACATGCTTTTCTGCTGTTATTTTTTGTCCATAAATCCTCATTCTCATATATGAAACAGTTTTAGAAATACTGCTGGACATACAGTGTAACAAAATAAAAACCATTTAAGCTAGTGGGGATGGGGGAGGGGGTAAAAATGTAGTTTCATGTAGCAGCGGCCTGTCCTTGCTCATATGTATTGTAAAATACAGACATTTGTAGTGCTTGATGTTGTATGTGCATGCCTGGTGAATAAAAGGAATCCCATAAGGCAAAATTAGGACTACAGTCTCATATAATTTTTACATGAAAGCTCTAAGAATGAGAGAGAGAGAGAGCAAATCTGGGTTCATAACATTACAAAGTTAAAAGGCTAAAAAAAAAGGGGGAATTGTTCCTCCAGGAATAGAAGTGGTTGACTCCCATGAAAAATATTATTTGCCTTTGCCTTAAAAAGTTCTAAGGAAGTTTCCCCTATCGTGTATGAACAAGGCACAAGAGTTGGAAGATGAATCATTTCATGTTTGGATATTGGGGCTCCATTTTTTCCCCTTCTTGATTGAATTAAAGATATTTCAGACCTAACACCTTGATGGTCTATTTTAAGATTCATAGCCTGTAAAGCAAAAAGAAAGTTGGCTATGGAAGAGGAACCAGACTGTTTACAAAACGCAAGACTCCGAGGGGGATTTACTCATTTTAAAAATATTTCTATTCAATAACACCCTTTCATTACCCATCTGTTGACAATTACAAGAATAAATTGCAAATTCACAGGTATTTGATTGTTAGTTTTGGTGACACAGAAGAAGAAAACAATTCTTTGATATTTCTTGAATATTTCTTGAGGTGGTCATTAATGTATTGGAATATATTTCCGGGGGAAACTGGTAACTTGAAAAAAGCTACTTGTCAATGTGTTGTTTTTTTAAGCAGAGATGTTCTCTTATTTAAAAAAAAGTTAATTGCATTTATGAAACACTCATTGAAAAAATGAAACAGAAAGGTAATGAAATTAGTAAATAGACATGTAGATTGAAGGGGTAGAAAATGTGAGAAATTAGAGCTTAAAATGATCTTCGATGAAAAGGGTGAGAACTCGGCTCACTAGGAAATTGCCTTCAAATGTGTTTCCTTGGACAAAACATGCAAAGAATGGTATCAATGAGAACTTTAAAGAGCGATTATAAAGGACAAAAATGGAATATTTATTTGTTATCAAGTTTATATCAGAATCATTTATTCTTGATCCCTGCCAAGACGGGAGAGGGGACCGAAACGGCAAAACCGAGCCAACAGGAGGCAGACGATGGCGGGGAGACAGAAAAACCAGCCGAAGAAACGTCACTGCCCGAGCAAACCCCTGCAGATGCCTCAACAATAGAAGCTCCGACGACAGAAGCACCAGCGGCTCCAGCGGAGGAGGAGGAGGAGGTCGATATTGACCTCGAGGATCCTGAGGTGCAGGCCGCGGCCGTCAAGATCCAGGCCGGTTTCAAGGGCATGATGGTGAGGAAAGGAAAGAAGAATGGTGAAAACGAGGAGACACCAGCGGAAGAGGGAGCCCCAGCTGCTGAGACAGAAGCCAAAACAGAGGAACTGGTAAGTACTTTGCTTTTATGTATCTTAAAGGCTGTCTGTACTATTTTGGCTAGGAGGGATTAGACCACCCAAGGTGGTCACTGACAGGTGGCTATCTCATCAACTCAGCTCTCAATTAATGTAAGAAAAATAAGATCATGGGGGACCCAATGGTCACCAATTAGGCATTGTTTTCTATATAGAGGGAGCAAGTAGCTACAAGTAGTACAGTGGGGATTTAGGAAATTCATTGTCATTTATTTAACTGTGCTAAACCTCTTCGTCATTTGCAGAAGTGCCTTGGATATGAAAATTCCTTTTTGTGAATAAACTAATCGATAGACATGGATTTTAGAAACGAAATGAAAATAATTGCTCCCAAAACAAAAATAAAACTATAAAAATCATGACATTGATTGCCTGAATCTTTTCAATTAGTATTTAAAAGAATTCTTTCGTGGTTCGAAGTGGGCTAGGCCTGAGTCATGTCTGGAATTTTATAAACTGGGTCTGGACGACCCGCTATCCCGAAATTGGCTAGCAGGATCTGTCACTTGTCTCTATAAAAAGCGCAAATTATCAGTATGCCCCTTAAAAGTGACCTTTTTTATCAATCAAATAAATCAACACATGCATACCTCGGCTCAGATGGGTTTATTCTCCCATTTGACATCATTTTCTTCCAGGATTGGCGATGTTTAGCCCCATTATCATGCCTCTAAAAGTAAACAAACTAGGGCAAAAATAGAATGACAACATTCGAGCCGCCATTTTGATTCATGCATGATGAATAAATCGGGTTTAAAAAACATTAATGTTAGAATAATAAAACAGCTTTCTAAAAAAAAATTCTCTCCAACGTACGGATCAAATAATTTTTTAAAGACAAAATAAGTAAAGTAATAGAAAGTCATCAAATTTTAATTCTCAAATTTTTGTGGGAACCCTGTATCATGCTTGAGTACCTGACTGAAAATTTATCTGCACCTTTATAACTCATCAATTTCCTTTTTTTTCTTCATTTCTTTTTTTAAATCATGAGCAGGCAGCAGAGGCCACAGGAGAACCAGAAGCACCTGCCGCAGAGGAACCCAAGAAAGAGGAAGAAGAGGTCGATATCGATCTGAACGACCCCGAGGTACAAGATGCAGCAGCCAAGATTCAAGCTGGCTTCAAGGTACAGAAATTGATAAGATAATGCAGGGCCCCATCTTCGATGACAAACTATGAAGGAGTGGAAAATAAGATTATTTGTTGCTAATTAGAGAAACTCTACACTGCTTTTGGTTAAGTTACTAGAATATTAAAGGCACACTGTCCTACTTGTAGCTACTTGCTCTCTCTATATAGAAAACTTCCCCACTTGGTGCCTGTTAATGAGAAAGCCACCTGTCACAGTGACCTCGATGGCTCGCTGGGCGGTCTAATCCCTTCTGGCTGAAGTAGTAAAGTCTGCCTTTAATGAATGAAAAATTGTGTCTTCATGAAAATGATGTGTCAAGTACATTCCATGATTAAGTTAATATTATTAATGCAGCTTGTCACAAAATTATAAGGATATTTGTTCAGAATAAAGTTTCACACTTTGCACTCCATCATCAACTGACTATTAAAGTTGGACCAAGATTTATTTTGTCCACGTGGGTGAATTTGGGCGTGACGTACAAAGTCCTGCTGACATACATTGCAGAGAGTCTCTTTTGATGTTCTCTATAATGATTTCTTCCACACTCAGGGAATGATGGTTAGAAAACAGATGAAGGATGGTAAGAGCGAGTCAGGGGATGCAGCAACCCCAATAGAAGGTGATGCACCACAGGAGGAAGCCGCAGAACCAGCAGCAACAGAAGATGCACCTCAGGAGGGAGAGGCGGCACCGGCTGCAGATGGAGAAGCACCGGCTGAGGCTGATGCCGGGCAGGCCGAGGAGGTGCCCAAGGCAGATGGGGATGCCCCTGCTGAAGCTGAAGCTGAAGCTGAAGCGACACAGCAAGAAGAGGCAGCTACACAAGGTGAAGCTGCACCGGCTGAGGGAGAGGCACCCGCAGAGGGAGAGGCATCTGCAGAAGAGGCACCGCAAGCTGAGCAGGAGGCACCAAAGGAAGAGGCAGCTGCACCAGCAGAAGGAGATGCAGCACCGGCAGAAGGAGATGCAGCACCAGCAGAAGGAGAGGCAGCACCGACAGAACAGACAGAGGCACTGGCAGAGGTAAGGGCCATTGAACATCTCACTCCTACAATCTCGATTTAAAAAAATAAAATAAATTAAGGGCGAGTTCAAAGCATTTAGAAATTTTCTTATCGATTCGTTATCAAAATCTAAAATTAATGAAAAAGTAGAACTGCACCCACCGTTTTCCACCAGTGACAAATTACAGTTTTTGTTTATATGAGCTACTGGAATTCTTGCTTCTGATTGGTTATCAGGAGATTTGTCACTGATATTTGTCATTAAAAAAAAGGCTTTAATATGAAACACCCCCCTGACCTTAACTCTGTAATCGCCATTCCTTCTTTTTCCAGGAAACAGCATCATAAAGATTCAATATACTCATAAACAAGGTAGGATTGGTTTGATGTGGCTCAATTATCTCCATCGCACAAAGACATCATCTGCAACTCTATTTCATATTCACCATGCCTACTCTATGGCATTCACCCTTTCTCATTCATTTATTAGCAATGTGGGCCTTGAACATCATTTTTTTAGGCAGGTCATTTTCGGCCAGTCAGTCGAACACAGAAGTCTGAACAATTTTTTGTTTCCATATTTAAAGTAAAAGGGAATGTTTGAAGTGGTCCTAAGTTTTAATTAATTTGGAGAGCGCATTATAATGCAATTGGGTAGGACTTCACAGTGACACATAAGCCCAAACAAATGTCATGATATCAAAATGAATGGTTAAAGTGTGTAAGTTTTGATAAAGTTTGAGAGGGGCATTATGACCATTTGGTGGGACTTTAGAGCGAAATCCTGTGTGTCTAGTCGGTTATATTCAAGGCCTGCATTGCTGATAATGGGTGCACATGCAAACTGATTATTAACAGCATAATACAACTTCTAATTTGGCAGGAATACATGTGAGTGCAAACTCTTAACCCTATTTGCAAAAGGTTTTTGGTACATGTAGGTATTGGAAACTTTGCTGTATATCCCACATGGTTAGTGTCACAATATTTCCAGCACACGTACTGAACCAATGTTAGATCCTTCTTCCTTCAAAACAAAGACATGTCCTTTTAAACCGACCTACATGATCGCAAGAGATTTTTAATCTCGTACTAGATTAAAGATGTTCATGCGTGGGTATATAGTCTTTCGTGAAGTAGGCAACTTTGCAATCACTACCTAACACTGAGCCAACGAGTATTACGCTCCTGTGCGTACGAGCTTGTGCTGCCCTCTATATACCCACGCATGAGCAACTCAATGTTTCATGTCTATACATTGACTATTAAATGTTAACTAATATGTGGAAATGGTGAGTAGTTTAAGATGGATTTTATAATATATGTCCCTTTTTTCTATTCTTTCTGTCTTTCGCATGCTAAATAATGACGGAGAGAGCTCCTAATTCATAGATACAGCCAAATGTATAAAATAACTTACATTTTACATAAGTCAAATAAAATAACATCAGTCTGAGTCTCATTCACCTTGCTTTCGATACAAAAAAGTTTATCTTCATATGAAAATAGATATTTGACAACATTTGAGCAAGAGTATTGTAGTCCTGCCATTTTGTTTGAACTATAGACAGTTAGACACTACTATAGCAGACGTGTACCATCTACACTTAACTATCATATCACTGACTATTAAAATACATCTACCTTTTCCAATGAAAGTGTAATCCTGCCTGTTACAGTACATCTAGTAGTTTTTAAAACAATCTAATACAAATACATATGGGATTGCTACATTTACAAACCTATAGCTGCTACAAAACATATCGCCTACGTGGATAAGATGTTTAATTTTTTGTTTTATCATAACAGTATATTTCACTATCACTGCATCTTATCTGCCATGTTTTCCCGTCAATTTGGTGATAAAATGTGTTGCTACATTGTACATCTTTCAATGTTGATTTGATAAACACAGATGTATTGTAACATTCCTAACGTGTGAACAATGCCTATCATCTCTTTGTTATCTAACATGTTTCTTCGTTTTGATGTCGAAGAATCTATGGTATGTATGCTGTGCACATGTATGAATGGACAGTATGTAATGGCATCATGACCTGAACATTTGAAAATCTCATGTCTTCAAATACTCACTGTAACTTCTTTTCGTGTATGCACATCCTATGTATGTACTTTCCTTGTATTCTATATTTCTTTTCATTTCTCTCTAACTGCACCATTTCCCCTCTGCTAGCCAAAGACCAGTACTACTTCTGCACAAGATAAAGTTCCTACCCCTCCCCCATCCACAGTTACATCTCAAGGGGATACTACTAAAGATGCAGAAGGGGTTGTTATTGGGGAAATTGAAGGTGAAGCAGATACCGTCGAAGACCACAAAGAAGAAAGCGAAGCTGATGAGATGCAAGCATCGGGCCAAGAGGAAGTGCCTGATGATGCTATCCAGGCTGCACCAAGTGGCAGTGAAAGAGTTGCCGATGAAAGTCCTGTTGCAGAGGAAGGGGCAAGCAAAGAAACAGGAAGTGAAGATCAGGCTACAAAGGATCCAAGTGCCAGGTCTTCGAAACAGAATGTGGCAGCAGAACCTGGTGCCCCAGAACCTGTTGAAATTGAAGAAGTAGCCTGTCCTGAAGTGAACGTAGAGACTGAAGTTACGGCAGCTGAAGAGCAAGGGGGCCAGACTGAAGTTGACAAGGCGGAAGATGTCGTTGCAGAAGGTGATACTGCTGAAGAGTCAAAGGATCCTGGAGAGGGTGAAGAACAGAATGTTACAGACGAAGCCAAACCTGACAAGGAGAGCAATGCTGACCAAGAAGATGAGGCTAGTCATACTCAAGAAGCTAATATTGAAGAGAAGAGAGAAGGAAAAGGAATTACTGCATCTGATCAAAGTCCAGCTGCAGAGCAAGAGGAGACAGTTCCAGATCAACCCCAGAGCATAACTGAGGAGGTCCAAGAAATTAGTGAGTTAGACCCAGAGGTCCAGGAGGAGGGGGCAATTGCCATGGAACCAGCTCAAGAAGAAGGCCATAGTGGGGATGCAAAGAGGGAAATGAGTGATGAGAATGAGGGTAGAGACAGTGGCTTAGGGTTTGAGGTAAAAACACCAGAATGTCCAGATCCCACTGTGCAAGCAAGTGAAGATGCTCAAGCCGGGCAAGGTCGGAGGCCAGAAACACCAGGTGACATTGATGATCAAAAGGAGCAGGTCACACCCTCACAAGCTGACCCAAGCGCAAATGCAGAACAAAGCCAGCAAGCCGATGAGCCAACTCAAGAGGCCAATGAACAGAGTCAAGATGCACAAGTGGAAGAGGTTCACAATGCGAATGATGCAGAAGGACAAGTCCAGGAAGTCCAAGATGCAAATGCCCAGGAAGAAGCCCCTGAAACGGCTGAACCTGCTGCAGGGGAACCCTCAGGTCAGACCATTCCCAATGCAGCGCAAGATGAGGACGAGAGCAAAGTAGAGAAGAGCGCAACTGCAGGAGAAGAGGAAAGTGGTAGCGGAGGGGTCCAGGAAGGGGGAGGAGAGGAGGAAGGGAAGGATACAGCATAGCCTTGCATAGAGGTTGAACAGATTTTTTAGGGAACTACTTTCTCAGGTGGGGATATTTTGTTTGTTGGGTCTTCATTTTGCCCAGAAAAGAGCATGCTTCTTCATACATTTTCAACAGTTTATTGTCTTTCTGAAGATGATTTTGAGCCTCTTTGTTGAATTTAACAGGTGCAACCCCTTTTCTGATTATTTTTTAAACTTATCAGTCTCATTTTGTTTTTCAATTACTTGCCTCATTTTTCTATTAATTGAACGTATCATGCATACTAATAAAACAAAGTCTGATTGATTTCTTTTCTCGCTTTTTAACTAACATTTTTTCTTCAAAGTGGTTTTTATTAACATCCAATTTGAATGCATGCATGTTATTTTTCCATATTCCATATTTTTGGGGGAATTAACTGACGGGTTCTCTATTTTACTAATATAATTCATAGCTTATGTTTTTCTGTATAGCTGTTTATTGTATGATTAATTGAATGTGATTCTTTCCAGGTTACATAATCAGTTTTCAATCTTCCCTCTACAAAAACAAGTTATTACTATTTCATGTGCAACATGAATTTTTAGTGACCGACTTGTCCACGCACAAGTGACACAGCCCTTTCTGTTGTTGCCCCATTTTGTTGGAATAATAATCACTAATGGTCTGATGCTGCTGTACATTGTTTGAACAGCTCAAGTACTGTATAATGTTCAGTATAATGTTCGGCAGTTCCGACACCCTCGGAGCGCAGCGTACGCTACAAAAGGCGCTTGCAGCGGCAATTGTCCATATTGCCTGACGAAGACTAGCAGATAGCAGTCGAAACGTCGCAACCCCCGTTTGCTCTCTTCGTGTGACAACAGATTAACTTATATTCTTAATGTTCACTTTGCTTGTGATGCCAATCATCATTTTGTCTTGAAGAATGATGTTTGAATTACAGTCAAACCTGCTTTTAATAGTGACCACCTGTCTATAAAGACCACATTTGCTGTTGACTAGTGTTTCTCATTGAAACATGTACTATTAAGGAACAGGTACATAAACAGCACCTGTTTATAAAGACTGCTTTTCTTGTATCCCTTGAGCGGTCTTTATAGACAGGTTTTTACTGTATTCACCATGATCCAGTTCTGTAATTGCCCCAATAGGGCAAGAAGACATGGTGCTTGCCCAAGCATTGTCATACTTACAATGTAGGTAGCCCAGATGGACTGATGATTCAGGTGTATACTTCTCCTCAGTGATTGAAATGAGGCAAGGATATTTTGCAGTTTCTTGAAGATTTGCTTCAATAATAATAATAATTGCCACTTTAATATAGAGAGCTCATAGCCGTCACTGCATCATTATTACCCTGGTTAAAAACAAACCGCCAAAGTAACTAGCGTTGAAACATATCAGGTATCTATTAACACGTACAACGGGGTGGAGAGTGGCAAATGTAGATTTATGTCTTGCCGAAGGGCCTTAGTACCGGGATTTGAACCCCTTACCCCGTGATCTACAGTCCTGTGACTTATCCACTAGACCACGACATCTCTACATGATAACTAATAGATCTTTGGCAGTACAAAGAATTACCGGTAAGCTACTGAGGCTTTTCACTTCTCTTTGCTGAGGAAGCTAAAATAGTCTGAATTTCCATAAACAGACATTAAACAAGCAAAGCTAGTCTGCTGTGGCAACGATAACGAGGTCTCGGGACGGGTCAATGTTCAATATGGTCAGCGGACCGGTACATGTACATGCACGAATGATGACAGAAGGGCTGGACAGCTGATGGTGGTCAGAGAGGGCTGTGCTACATGTAGCTAGACACATGTCCATCGATCGCTCTTCATACATTAGATTAAGTTATGGATTTCTTTGCTGCTTGCTATTAAAGCGAGAGAGGGAGGGAGGGAGACAGACATAGAGAGGGGGGGGGGGGGTAGATAAAATAAGGCAGAGAGGGAGAGAATAATCTGACAAAAAGAGGAAGAATCTTAGAATAAGAAAGATAATCAGAGAGGGAGGGAGAGAATAAGAGAAAAAGAGAGAGTGGATTTTTTTCTTTTTAAACCTTTGCCCCTCCCCAATTTAGTTATACCACTTCCTTTTCAAACTAGTTTTTCTCTTCAGGTCCCAAAGTCTTTCTTTCTTTCTTTCTTTCTTTCTCTCTATCTCTCTCTCTCTGTACATCTCTGTCCCTTTCTCCCCTTCAATTTCTCTCTCTCTCTCTCTCTCTCTCTCTCTCTCTCTCTTTCTGTCTGTCTCTTTGATACATTGTATTTTGTTTGCACTCATTGTGTGCTCCTATGCTGTGATGTAAATAGAACTCTTGATACATGTCATGCAATTCTATTGAATCTGAAAACAAAGCTGAAGTTTTTAATAAATACAGGACACCTTTTAATCTTATTTGTATACCCAGCTTAGCAGTAAGGTACACATGTGCTTATTTAAATGTGCTTTTTAAAAATTTTTACACTCCCATGATTAAGTCAAGTTCCCAGGGATAGAGAGGGACTTGGACAAAATATTTGTCTTCTGTCTCTTTGTTTATTTTGTTTATTTTTAGTACTGTGGTTACTAATTGTAATGTTGATGTTTGGATTAAAGATACAAAGCACTTTTTAGTCTAAGTGATATCATGAAACAGACAGCTGTGTGTTCATTTGAAAAGTCTCACATTGATCAATACCAGTATCATAATTGAAGCTCCTTATCTGATACACTATTTAGGGGGAATCTAGAAAGTCTTTTTGTGGATACTCAAGAAATCATTACCAATCAATCGTTTATTGATTGCATCTCCATAACTGTTTCTGCAGCATTGTCCTTAAACAATAGAATTGATTATTAGATCTAAATTTAAATTACTTCCGCATGGAGTAATCTCTAAAGAAGTGGAAATGTGAAATAACTAAAGGACCTGAAATTTCATGAATGTCATTTTTTAAACGTAATTCCATTAAGAAAAAATGCTTCATACCTTTAGTTGATGGTTAGATGTGAATGAGCAAATTTTTTTTAATGTTATTTTAAAATATCAAGTATAGAACATTTCATGAAAATACTGATTCTAGACAAAGCAGTGTTTTATCTTTTAGGAATGAGTTTTTCTCATTTATCTGCTGCACATTTTTAAAATATTCTCTTTTTTTAAAGACCAATTTTAGTACTACAATAGCTACAGTATCCGAGAAGAAAAGTTGCATATCTCTTTATTGATTGGCTATTTCTTTATCATTATTTATGTACTCGAGAGAGGTTGTAAATTTATATTAATTATAAATGACAACAGCGAAGGAAATTGGTTGTATTTTAATTCTCATGAATTTATAACAGGATGGAAGATTTATGGGCCTCGTAAAACATAAAGCTTGACAGTTTTATGAACAATGAGGCCCCTCTTATATCAAGGCATTAAACCCAACTCTGGATTAGAAATCGTTTAAATTGATAGCCCAGGTACATGTATAAACAGTTAACAACTAAATTATTAATACCCCTTATAGGTTTGATGTTATTTGTGGGGGTTTTTCCCTCAAGGATTAAAGGTGGACTGGTCGAATATAAAGGGGCTTTGGTTGGAATAGCTGTGTGCTTTAAAGGTTATGCAAAGTTTGGGGAAATTTAGAAAATAGAATGGATAGTAATTCTTTAAAATGTTGATATATTTGGATACCCCTGTGGATGTACAGTACATGTATATTTTTAAGGACAAGTCCACTCGAAAAATAACTTACTTACAATAAAAGCAGAAAAATCAGACAAAACAATCAAAAAAAGTCTGAGCAAAATGGGATAATTAATAAGAAAGTTATGAATTTTTGAAAAAGTATGTAAAACTACGGAAAAACGAAAAACGCAACACAAATTGCCAAGATGGTTATCAGTTTGTGACGTCATGTCCTCATAACTTATCAATTGCTTTATTTAGTCTAATCCCATTAATTTCCCTTTTTATCCCCCAAAACTTGATTTCCCCATGCCTTTGCCCGGGTTATATGATTTGTAAGATATTGCGTGCATTACATTTTCCAAAAACTTTTATGAATGTTGAAGAATTGATACTATTTTCTGAATATTGTATTTCATAATTATTGATTTTTATATAAATAGTTTGTAAAAATTCAATTTTTCATGATTTAACTGGACAAAAAATTACTCTTTGTGCATCCACACAAAAACAAATTACTGAGAATTTAACTTGGATGCTGGTGTGAAGAAATAAGATTCTTAGGGTGAAAATAGGAAATTTATATTATCAGAAATATAGGGATGATTTGTAATTTCCGTTTACGTGCCTGAGGGACCCTATAATAACTTTAATCTGTTCCTGCTCCACAGTTGTAGTAGCTTATATCCCCAATGTGAACGTGTCTTCCGATAGATATACATGTAGGCACAAACAGTTTTCATTTCACTCAGGTGGAAAGAGGAGGAGGAGGAGAAGAAGAAATATAGGGATGATTTGTAATTTTCGTTTACTTGCCTGAGGGACTCTATAATAACTTTAATCTGTTCCTGCTCCACAGTTGTAGTAGCTTATATCCCCAATGTGAACGTGTCTTCCGATAGATATACATGTAGGCACAAACAGTTTTCATTTCACTCAGGTGGAAAGAGGAGGAGGAGGAGAAGAAGAAATATAGGGATGATTTGTAATTTTCGTTTACTTGCCTGAGGGACTCTATAATAACTTTAATCTGTTCCTGCTCCACAGTTGTAGTAGCTTATATCCCCAATGTGAACGTGTCTTCTGATAGATATACATGTAGGCGCAAACAGTTTTCATTTCACTCAGGTGGAAAACCACACCATGCATAATACATTATTATGCATGGACGAAAAGCGAATGGAATTGTTTGTCACCGTTCTGACAGCTCTTAACCAATTATAAATAATACAGTTATCTTTAGTTTAATAGAGGCAAGAAGAGAGAGGGAAATATATATATAGAGAGAGAGAGAGAGAGAGAGAAGAAGAAGAGAGAGATAGAGAGAGAGGAAGAGAGAAAGAGAGAGATCAAGGGAGAAAGAGAGAGAAATTGTACTGATAATTAATACCCTGGATATAATTCCATTAGTAATTTGTTTGCACTTGCTTGTTCTATCAATGCTATTGTTGCTATTGTTAGTAAAGACAAAAAAAAATCAGTACAAAGGTATCTAGGAGCGATTTTCTTCCAATAAAATTTTCTTACGTACCATATGATCAGAAAAGTGCAATAGCATTGTACCAATGCAGGTAACACTGTATAACACAGAGTCATTAATATCATATTATTTCACTTATTGAAATGGATGGCGTGATGGGGACCCAGTAATAAACGAATTGGTGTTGATGGGATATGCCCTTTAATCCTTGTCAAGCAATATACAATATTAGCTACTGACACTAGCCACTGTCACTTTGAAATGTCAGCTCGCAGGCCAATGTGACAATATAATCAATACAGAGGCAAGGTTTTGTGGTTATCTTTAATATTTAGTCTCAACTCTTCTTTTTTTTCTCTGCCTGTCTTGTGTCTGTCTCTGACTTTCTGTATCTCTCTCTCTCTCTCTGCTTATGTTTCTTTCATGTATTCTTTTTGTTATCTAGCTAAGCCAAAATCATTTTGGGGAAGAAAAAACAAAGGATTGTAAAAATGATGATTTACCTTTATATGGGCAGCTATCTCTCTGTCTCTGTCTGACCCTTCTTTTATCCTGTCTACAAACTCCTGTGTTATTTCCACTCCTATTCCATTTCATCTCTCCCTCTCTCTCTCTCTCTAACTCTCTCTTTCTAACTCTCTTCTCTGGCATCCAAATCAATCTCTCACTCATCTGACATGTGTCTAGCCTACAGCGTCTAATCTTCTAAATTCACCTCCAGTTACAATGACATATTGACAATGATATTGCTTTAACTAGAAGCAGAGAGAGAGAGAGAGAGAGAAAGAGAAGAATGATGAGATAAGATATACAGTAGGAGTTAAAAAATGTGTATGCAAAAGAGCGGGAAAGGCTTAATTTATAGCAGAGAGAGAGAGAGAGAGTGCGCTAGAGCCAGTGTGACAGTGTGAGAGAGAAATAGAGATCAAGGGAGAGGAGAGAGAGAGAGAGAGAGAGAGAGAATAATTTACAACTCGGATGACATATTGACATTGATATCACATCAACTTATAGCTTCTAGCAAGAGAGAGAGGGAGAGAGACAAGAGATAGGAGTTAGAGGCACAGAGTTCAAGAGAGATTGGAAATGTGTGAAATATTCAAACTTGTGGCAGAGAGACAGAGAGATGAAGAGAAAGACAGGAAGAGAGGAGAGACAGAAAGAGAGAGGAGAGACAGAAAGAAAGAAGCAAGGACAGATGAAAGCTAGAGAAAAAGCTAGAAAGATTCAGAGATAAAATAGTTGAAAGACTTGAACTTGTAGTAGAGAGAGAGCAAGAGAGTGTAGTAGAGAAGGATGGAGAGAGCATACATGTATGTGAAAGATAAAGCAGGAATCACACATGAAGAGAGATGGTGAGATATAGAGTAGGGAAGCGGATGACAGACAGACATGGGTCAGGCAGAATAATAAATATAAGCAGTTCGTCAAAGAAATCTAATTATGGCAAAAGTCAATGTATGTATCAGGTACTCTCTGCCATACCTGTGTGCATCCATCTCATCCATTTTCCTTAGGCTGTTAAAATATTGGCTGAGACACCAAGTATTGGCAGTTTAATTATAATTCATATATGTCTGTACAATTGTAAAATTGTCAATGTCCTTGAACAAATTCATGTCCCAGTGCATGATAGCACTAATGTGCACATATTTATGAAAATCATATTCCCTTCGTTTTGAAACAATGCAATTTGCATCCAAATTACAATAAAATAGTTGCCAATTTGAAATTTGATGTGAGTGATACATGTACTACAATATTGGTGTGTGCTTGATCCCATTCAAGAGTAGGCACTCAAACTTAATGGTATTTATAAGTCAAGCCAGTGCTGTCAGACTGATGTAATTTGTATTTGTCAAATTCAAAGAGACTGGATCTCGTTGGAGTGTAATGCCATTGCAAACAAGTCCCGCTCTTTTTTGGTTGATGAAGGGTGAGAAGTCAAGACGTGTTAGAGCTTACTTCCTAACGCGGACAGAAGCTTAAAGGGGGTGATCAGCAAGAGAGGCACTAAGGGAATAATTTGATATGTCCCTAAATTACCATGATAACATAATTATAGCATAGTTATATTGTTGATTATTAATTAGATTTATTGACAGATTAAATCATTCAAAAACATATTCATATGGACATTTGGCATTCCATACTTAGTTGTAGGATTAAAACATGGACTAAAGTTAGTCTGCTTTCGAGAATACCACCCTGTATCTTTGATTTTCATGTTGATTCTGATATGTTTCATTATTTTGATCTTTTTTGCCTCAATATTCATTGATTCTTATAAAAATAAAACTGTTGTGATATGTTTGATTATTTTGATCTTCTTTGCCTTAATATTCCGGCCATGCGTCATACTTTAAGCGCACATGCCAATTCCACCACATTGATATTCACATCCTACCGGGTACCCATTTAACACCAGGAAGGAGAGTGGCAAATGTAGAACAATGTCTAGCAATAGGGACAATAATGCCACAATGGGACTCGAACTGCGAAACCATGTGATCCACAGTCACGTGAAATACATGTATCCCCTAGACCACATTTATGGATTGCCCTTTTATTTCATTGGTGATTCTTCATATTATCCTTTAAAATATTTTGAAGATATATCTATTCTATGGGCGACAATACTACGCTTGATTTAGCCTGCATTCTTGTTCTTTCTTGCTCAGCTTCCTTCAGCCCTTTTCTCCTCTTCCTTTTTAGTGTGCACATTTATGTATTCTTATGGGTTATCCATTGTCATCTCCTGCCAGTGGAGGCCAAATTTCTGTTTTTTAATGTACATGTAGACAATGAAATTTGAACCTGAATCTGAATCTGCATACTGGGGTTGGTACGCAACTGAACCCTCCCCCTCCCCACCCTTGCCACCTCGTAATGTGATAACGACACCTATAAGTGGCCAACTTAATAGTTGGCCTTTTTTTTCTTATCTAGTCATCCATCCATCCATCCATCATTCCAAGCAAGAGACTGAATGCTTGAAGGCAGCTATACCTTCTTATGAGAAATAGGGCGCTCTGGAATAATTTAGGGCAGTGCACTATGCTTGAACTAGCAATCTTTGACGTAGCAGCTAATTTCTTACTCCTTTTTCCTCTCGTCTACCTCATGGGTTAGACAGCGCTAGTATATTTTGTGGGATAATAGCCCGCTGTCCTAATGTCGAGTCGGAAGAATGATCTATGTGCACGATGCATTAAAGTGATTAACGTTCATTACCATGTGCACTCCTCTGTGATGTATTTCTCTCGGTACCTAACAGGTAGACTCTATTTTCATCCCAAAATTGATCTGCCCTGTCTGGTTATCTCTTTCCTTTTCTGCCTTAAATGTCTTTTTCTATATTTCTTTTTCCTCTTGAGAGTATATATATGTATTTTACAATCATAAATTTTTGTTAACTTCTGTTGTTTTATGTAATCATCAGAGTAAATAGTTTGCATACTTTATTATAGTGTGATCTTAATTATCAGAAATTGTAGGTACTCATGCTCTCCTCTTTTACTGCTCTATTTCTCTCTTTGTTCCCTTTTAGGTTTTTTTTCTCTTTCATACCCTTGAAATTCTATTTTCTTTCATCCTTTATCTTTCTCATTCCTACTTTATTCCATTTGTTCTCTTTCCTTGTTTTAAACAAAACCCTCATACCATAGTATTTTATTGCTTTTGTCCTTTGACTTTCTCCTTCTCCTTTTCTCCTTCCTTTTCATCTCTTCCTTTTCTTTCATTCTTCTCCCTTCTCCTTTCCTGTCTTCCATTCTTTCCATTCAACTTCTTTTATTTTACCCTTCCTTCTACTTTCTTGTTTTCCATTCTTATCCATTCTCCTTCTTTCCCATCTTCCATTCTCTTCCCTTCAACTACGTTCCTTCTTTCATTTTTCTCTCTTCTACTACTTTCTTCCAGTTTTCTCCCTATTCATACTTCCCCCATTCCCCCCCCCC
>BEXV01001827.1:21406-39678 GCA_003118195.1 Hemicentrotus pulcherrimus
CCCCCCCCCCCCCAACCAAACCACCTTTTCCATTCAAAAGTCACACTGCACCTGTTTTCTCTCTCCATCGCTCTATCCTTCCACTCTTCCAACCTTCACTCCATCCTTCTCTTCTCTTCCCTTCTCTCTATCTACCATCCATCTCCGACCTTATACCCTCCAATCATCCCTTATCTCTAACCCCATCACTCACTCACTGCTAATTTATGCAATTACCTGATTCAGTACAGTAGCCTACCAGGCTAGAAAACAATAGTCTATTTCAACAGACTTCCATCCAAGAAAAGTTTAATCAATTAACAACAAAAAATCCTCATTTTGGGGTCAGACACAATAGTCCTAAATATTCTAAAAATGTATGTGAAGTAGAAACAATGTTGCTATACAGCTTCTGGCCATTTTAGTTGCAATATACCAGACGTTTTGGCATTAGGAATTTCAGCATTGAAAAGAATTTTTAAAAATCATTAGATTGCATCACAGAATACCATTTTTTTTCCATGGAATTATGGAATTCTTCGTATTTGCGATAGGAGTTCTATTGAAGTGGTTTTTATTTGAGGTGCATGACTTTGTGTAAGATTTGTGTAGAAGTAAAAGAATGATGCAAGTGTTATATCATTTTGGGGAAGGAATACTGATTCTTTTTCTCTTCAACAAATTTGACTTTGATAGGCGATTGCCAGGCAGATAATGTTTTGTAAAACGGATTTGCTACAGAGAGTGTTTAACCTGCAGCAATTTGACAGTTTATAGTGAATACATGGGAGACTAGAAATTATACCAAGTGAATAGCAATATTCCTATTTGTTTTGAAACCAACACAACGGTCACATTTCAGTCATTCGTAAATCCATTAGTAATGTTTGCATGATTATTCAGCTCCCATAATCCTGTTCGTATAAAAAGAAAATTTCTAATGCTCTCTTGTTTGCTGTTGATCTAAAAGCTGAGCGATGCTTTTTATTAATTGTTCTTGCCTAATTACTGTGGGGAAAACTTGAGTTGTTTTCAATGATTTGCTTGGTAAACCTGGCCATTCTACTGCTCCACAAATTAGCAAGAACACACAAATCTTGCTAGAAAGACCCAGCCATTTTCTGACTATTGTTTACAATATTTGACGAGTTATTTCATGATATTTGATCTGCTAATGGTAATTTTAATTTGATAAACATTTTACAATGTATGGAAAAACAAACATGGCTGTAAATGCAACATTGTATTAAAAGCCTGAAAGTTTCTGTCCTTTTTTTAAAATTTACCACAATACAGCGTGAGGAGGCACAATGGAAAACTTACCGGTATACTAAAGTCAAACCTGCTTTAGTGACCCCTTGTATAGATAGACCACCTGTCTACAACCACCGCATTTTTTGTTTCCCTTGAAAATGGTTTCTCATTGAAATCTGTAGTAAAGGAACCTGTCTACAAAGACCACTTTTTGTGTTTCCCTTGGGTGGTCGCTATAGACGGGTTTGACTGTAATAATATTGGGAGTATATCGTCGGTGGGGTGACAAAACCTTGTATCTCAATTTTTTGATATTTTGATTTTTTTACATAATTTTGTATCTAATCGCCTACGACACCACCTGATAAATCCTTGGAACGCCTCCTGTCTGAGTTCTTCACAAATTCCACACAAACACCCTTAAACTAAACCTCGTAACTTTATCCCCCTTTGAAGCTGCACTTACAAAACCTCGTAACATAAGATATGTAATTCATTTTCCTTGTAACTTACACATGGCCTAACAGTACCGAAGTTAGTATAATTATATTCAAATCCTCGTAACTTATTCAACCAAATCCTCGTAACTCAATCAGAGTTGAAAGTAAGAACTTGTATCTCAATTTGAATAAAAACTAAAAACTTGTATCTCAATGTAGATGAAAGCAAAAACCTTGTATCTCAATGTAGATGAAAGCAAAAACCTTGTTAACTCACTTTCAAAGATAAAAACAATTATTTTACTGTATTTCGACAATGACATTACAAATTGTATAAATATTCCAGTTTTTAAAAAGAACGGATGGTGTCACAGCACTAAATTTGTTGAGACAGGACAGTTTTTTCACTCTCCTGAAAATTCATGATTTTTGAGATACAAGGTTTTGTCACCCCACCGACGATATGTTATGCTTTATTACTTTGTTGTGAAATCTAATTATTTCTTGGGGATCAACTAAGAATTCTCCTTCACATGCTTGAATACACCGATTAAGAGTCAGAGACATGTGTAGAGAGAGGATTACCATTTGTTTTAAACCCTTTGAAGAGCCCCTAAATATGCCATATGCATGAGCAGAAAAAGCACAAATTTCTGCGCACACTTCATTCATTTTTGTTTCATGATTATATTGCGTTTGATGCCTGGAATTAAAAAAAGGAAAATAACTTTAAAATACTTTAATTGGCAACATGAAGAGCGATTAAAATTCAATGTCTCTCGAAGAAATTTGCCTTTTCCCCCACTTTTTCAACAACATTCTTGTCTGTGTATGTTGTTTTTACAGACATTTTTTTTAAACAATTGTAAACATTAACAAATAATTATTTTTGCCAATTTGAAAAACAATATGTGATCAACTTAGCCCTACAAATAATTCCAGTACTGAAAAGGTTTTAAGTTCACATTTATTTTGAGCTCTGACTCTGCATCAGTTGAAAATTTAAACAGATTTTGCTTCCTATTTTTCTCGCTGGGAATCCATTATAATGTACCGGTACATCTTTTATTGACACAGTGGTCTTTAATGGGTTTCAGTCCTCCATGTGTATAAGTGCAATGACAAATACTCATGTTCTCAAAAACTGCATGTTCAGTGTTACACTTGAGAAACAGGGTCTGTGAATCAACTCAATCAAGACTAACCTTTACCCAAAACTGGGCTTCAAAATGCGCACACAGGCTTAATGAAGTTTTAGGGGACACTGCCGGCTCTCTTCATTTCATTATCTATCGTCGTACTGGTAGTATCGTGCCGCCGCCGACAACCTCTCTCTCTCTCTCTCTTTGCGCTGTCCTGCTTCCAATTTTGCTACCTTCTTGCTTCGCTGTGGGAAATTTTACATTACATTTGTCAAATTCTTTGCATTTTTAAAGGATATTGGTCATTTTCCAGTTTTATTTTCAGAGATGGTGAGTGTGCAATTTGTATTAGATTGATTTAGTCTTTATTGATTTGAAGTATTTTGCAATCAATTTCAAACATCTATATTCCAGTGTGCTACAAATGTTTTTTTTTTCTTTTTCTTCTTCTTTTTTTAGGGGAAATGTCATTTAGGCCAGCAGTGTAGAGGACAATTGACCTGAATTGAATTAAATTGAGTTGAATTTGATCAAATGGGATATGAAGTCAATGGAACTGAATATGATTGTGTTGCACACAGTGAAATTGCACTAAATTTTGATTGAAATGAATTGAATGGAATAGAGAAGAATAGAATAGATTAGACTAGAATGGAAATGATGTTCATTGATAAAACCATTGCCAATCTAAATCCAATTTAAGGTTATTATTTAACCCGGTCAATTTAAGATAGGGGGTGTAGAGAGAGATGTTATTTTCCCTCGGTAAATTGCCTTTTTCATTTATAAAGGGGTTTAGAGAGAGAAAGAGAGAAAGAGAGAAAGAGAGAAAGAGAGAAAGAGAGAGAGAGAGGGAGAGGAGGGAGAGAGTGAGAGGGAGGGAGAGAGAAAAAGGGATACTTTTTCCACAGAAAATTCCTTATTTCATGACAAATATAATCAACAACAAAGATATATCTGATTTTCTTTCCATTTAAAAGGAATTGATATATAAAGTACATGCAAATACTTTTTTTGGTATGTGAGATGTGATAGGTACTAAGCTTAGTATGAAAATTGGTTGATGTGCCCCTTTAATCAACAGGTGGCATCTTGGCTTGCTGTAATAATATTTCAATTGAATTTGATGATCTGAGAATAATTACATGTAGCTCTCCTGTGCACATCTAAGTTTGATTTAAGCTACATGTACCAGTACATTTATATTTATCACCTAAAATACCCAGTTTTTAATATCAAATCGACAATTGAATATTCAGAAACTGCTGAAGCCTCAACTTCAAAGGATGCAACGAGAGCCAATTATGACAACTGCTTTAGTAATCAATGTTTCACGGTCATTTTTTAATGCTAGTCAAATTTTAAACCCGAACCCATTACTACAAGTAATCTGAACTCTAATGCTAAACTGAACATAAAACACTGGCTATCCAAGCCTTATTGCTATAAATATGATACCCTTGGATAAATTTCCACCAGAACAATGTTTGATCACCACCAAATTAAAGCAACCCAAAATGAAAGGCGCCGGTGATTTGTGTATAGTTGGATATGGACAACTGCATGAGCTTTGATCTTGCACATAAGGGGGGGGGGGGGGGGGGGGNTTTTATTATAAGCTACTGAAACCCTTGCTTGTGATTGTTTTATCAGCAGATTTGTCACTGATTTTTTTTCATTTGTCATTGAAAAAGGCTTCGTGAAACTGGTCCCAGAACTGCAACCTTCAGAATAGTCAATCAAGCATGTTCAAATGTAGGGTTGATTGCCTTAAATCAAGTTTTTGTAAAGATTTTTCTCTAAATTTTACCAAAGCACACACCTCTGAACAATTCCACTATACTGTTCAGCGCCTAAATAGACAGTTCAAAACTATATGTATATTTTGTTAACATTAGATTCTGATATCAATACTAAAGTTACATTTCATTTCAGTGTGTTTAAAAAAAAAAAAGTAAATTTAATGTAAAAAATTACAGAATTAAAGAATAACAATTAAGAAATCAAAATGCTCATTGAAATCTTTCTCAAATCTGTCCACGTTTGGTTCAAGGAGAGTTCCATTAAATGATTGGGATTAGAACATGAAGGAATATCCAGCATATTTGCAAGGTATCTTCTATTTACGTTCAAGGTATTCGGCTTTTCCAATGCTGATTCCTGAATATATTTTATGCCAAATGCTTTCTAAACAATATACCGCTCTCGTGCACTGGGAACAAGTTTATTGATATTTCATAAGAATGACTACCTCCTCAAACAATAAGACAAATGCACAATTGCCACAAGTGGCGATGGCGGGTGGTATTGATTACCTGGCGACTGAATTTGATGGGAATCGTGCATCTGGAGAGTATAGACTTGTTTCTCTACTCTTTTTTTTCTCCATTTTTTCTCCATTTTTTTCTTTACGTTATTGTTATCGTCTCCCTGACCTTTTAAAGCATTGAAATGGAAACTGTCTGCGATGGAAATGTCTATAAACAACTGAAACATGTATTCCATGCACGGGGTAATTGAATAAAGTGTAATTTCAACCGAACAGGAAAATAATGTAGAGTTTGAAGCTCATGGAGTGTTGGGTGTTTTAGTAATCTTAGGAAGACAGCTACATGCATGACTTCTACCCTGAAGCTCTTGACATGATTTAGTTTATAATCCATAAAAGGGATCCTAAAGCTGTCTCTTAAAGCGGAAGTAGTACACCCTGATGTTATGCGGGTTAAAATAAAAACAGAAAAATGAGAGGAGCAAGTTAGTGGAAGTTTGAGCAATATCCAATAAAATATAAGAAAACAACACATTTTTGAAGTTGTCATCTGTGAAATACCAATAAGAAAAGCTGCAGTGTATCTTGCGAGCTCCACTTTAATTTTGCTCTTTACAAAAAATATTATACATTTTCATTTTCTCAGTTACTGATGATGGAATTGATTTGTATCATAAAGAGGCTGAATAAAAACATATTTGCAGTAATTATATTTAGGGTGAATGTATGCTTGAAAATTCTTAGTGCAGAGCAAATGGGAAGGGACCTCACAAGATACATCACAGAGCTACCAATTTGTGTTTGATTGTTCACACCTTAAATAATTCAGAACTTTCTTATCTGTAATCAGTTATTACTCACACTTACACTGTCCAATTTGTCTGCTTCTATTAAAACCAACTCAATATCAGAGTTGATCTCCCCTTTAAGATTCAGAAAGTCGCTTAAACTACCCATGTGTGTGAAACTATTGACTTAATGCCTTTGTGTCTTCAAGCAGAAGATACATGTATATCAGAGGACATTAGGTTAATGTATTGGAAAATGGCTTTGAATAACCCAGAAGCTATTTGTATGCTTTGTACCGTTCGGCACATTTGAATTCTTGCCGGCCATTCTTAAGTAGGTTCATATCTGCTGTAGATAGCCGAGGAAGGGAGTTCCACCCATCTCCTAAAAAATATCTTGTTTTTAACCTAAATACTTCTACAAGTTAATCAGGGGGGGGGGGGGGTTTCACTAAGATCCAAAGTTGAACTTAACTCTAAGTTGGACTTACAAATTATGGAGAGCCATTTGTAGCCTTAAATTTAATATTTTCATAAGCAAAAATTGAAGTATTTTAGACTTTTGATAGATTTACATCAAGAACTAACAGATAAGTTCTACCTATGATCTTTGTGAAATACCCCCTGATATCAGTGGGAAAATATTATGGGAGGACACTATGTATATACGTATATGTAATTTATAATTTGTGTACAGCCCGAATGTATGAAATCAACCTTAAAAACTAGAAACTATACCTGGCATTCTATAGGTAAAAAAATAAAAAATAAATACAAAATTGCATAGGGCTCACACAGGAACCGAATGTATAAAATCAACCTTAAAAACTAGAAACTATACCTGGCATTCTATAGGTAAAAAAATACAAAATAAATACAAAATTGCATAGGGCTCACACAGGAACCCAAGTCAGGCTTTTCATGTGATTGGTACACTTTAAGATGTATTAACCCATATGCATTCTGACCTGAAGTGTGTGAAGAAGGAAAAAATATTCAGAAAACTTGAGGTGAATTTGGTGAATTCATTGCTGTCTGACAAAGACATTATTACTCATTGGCAGTCTGACAAAGACATTGACTTATTGTCATCTGAATTATAAGTATCTGAACAGAAGGATGCACAGAGAACCAACACCTAGCTGGGGGAGGGGTGAATGCACTGTTAGTTGCAGAAGATGTAGACCCCTTCGACACCTGATGTATATATATGTATAACGGTTTCTGAATAGACCAATGTCGAGAGAATGTTGAGAATCGCAAAGACTTAAGATTAATTAAAAGCCCTATTTAATGCGAGTGAGTACACATGCATTTACTAGTTTACTCAACAAGATGTTTTTACTGTCAATTGAAAATGTCAGTATGGTAATATAGCTATATTTATTTCTAAAATTGATATTTGAAGCTCAGATTTTGAATACAGTATAAAGCCACATGGAACCCCTACATTAAGAACAAAACATGTTTTGGTGATTGGTACCCTTTAAAAGTGCATGAATCCACCCTTCCCTCTTTTGAAGTCCTACAAACATAATTATTAAGATACTTATAGGTACATATAAACTCAGATGCCAATGCGTTAATATCTTTGTTAGAAAGCAATACAAAAATCCACCCCCGCCTCATTTTCTGAAGCTCTGGATATTATTGTGTTCATATTCTGGTAAGTGCGAAAGACATCTGTGAATCCACCCCCCTTAACCCGTTAAAAGATCTAGGGATTATCATTCTGTTTGAAACGTAATACTCATCAGCTGACAACGGGTTAACGTATTTAGTTGATGGGAATGAACGCACCCTTGGGGGGTAGCGGTGAACTCATCCATGAACCGAGCCTCAAATGGGTTGTGAAATATGAATGAACAAGTTCATGAGAGGAAAATTAGGAGAATCGGACAGGGAAATGCAGACAGCAGATACCTATAATCATCAAAATGCACATGGTGGTAGTGAATATGGACCTCCCTAAAGGAATCGTGTGCCTGTACATTAAAGAGTCTAGTCAACTTTTAAGGAATTTCTTAAAAGATACACATGTAGACTACATTATATCAAGTATAACCTGGATGTAATATTCAGAAGGGTTGTAGGGCACCTGCAAGCCTACATCACCATGCAAGCCGACACTTACAAGCAGCATCTAACATTAAAGTTGTTATCATTTTGTTGGACCAAATATATCAATAAACTGATGTTAAATCAACCTGGATAAAACATTAAAAAGGGTTTTGAGTGTTTTAAAAACATCAGAAAAAATTGATTGGAGTTTGCTGTTTTGAAACAAACTATCTGCAATATGATAAAGCAATACAAAATATAACTGAGGTATTTTCTCATGAACCATATTTTTGTGACATAACCCAAACATACCTTTTAAGAATGCCTGAAGACAAAATGTAAAGGGGGGGGGGGGGGGGNATTCATGAGCAAAATAAAGAGAACAGAAGCCCCTTTTCTTGCCATCGTTTCTTGTAAATGGTCGATTAGGAAAGTAACTGTAATAGAGATAAAGCTTTATAGAGGTAATGTACATGAAGCGAAGGATAAACACAAATTTGTCTGTGGTTTATACTTGCACTGTACATGTAACTATAAATTGACAAGTGCTTCGTCGACACACCATTCTGCACTTCATGGCACTCCTTGCAGTTACTTGCCTCATGTACCATCCCAGTATAGCTTCCTAAGTGAGCTGCCAAAGGGATTACCCTACCAAGTACAATACACAAAAATAGAAAGAAACAGTATTTTTCTCTTGGGGAAAAGGTGAGAATTAGGAAAGGGGTTTTTAATTATTATAAGTGTGGCTTGTCAATGACTGATCCTAACAAAAATAAAAGTCACAGCCCATAGGCATATCTATACGCAAAATGAAAATCAAAGCTCTGATGTGCGTATATGACAGGGCAGGGTGCCATTTTAATTACAGATATTATGTCATGTCAGTTCCTGGTCAAATACCCTCTCTTTGATAGATAGGGGCAATGATTGGCCTCTTATTGTAATTATGCATTATTCTTGTTGTCAGTTGGTTCTTTTTAAACAGGTTCCTTTAAAAAGTGAAAAAGAGTCAAAAGTCATGATGGTGAAAATTGAATGCTAATTTCTGCAAAAAATGTTTTTTCCTGCATACCACTGCACATACAATTCTGTGAGAGGACATCATAAGCATTTATATGAACCTACAAATCTATCGTACCAGTATGTACATGTATCAATGTATGTACGGATTCATTATTTTATAATATCGACAGAACACATGTATTAAAATAAAGACTACGATCACATGTTCTGAAATTATATTTGAATTATCCACAAATTATAGCTGAATTATTCTGAAATTGTAGTTGAATTATTCTCAAATTTCAGTTGCTCACTTGTTCTGAAATTATAGTTGAATGGAAACAGACAAATAATTCTTGCTATTTTATGATAGAAATATCATTGGCACTAGAGTGAAGATTGTATATTTTCATTGACTCTGGGCCCATCCCTTGTAGTTTCTAATAGAGACATGCATTATAGGTTAGCATCTTGTGTTGTATCTGGGGAATACAATCCCTTTACCGGGCATTAAGAATTGATATTTTCTTCCACGGAGTGTAATTGGCTTTTGTGTAGTGGGAGCATTAGGTAACCTTTCACATTCAAAAGTTGAACTTTCTGCACGGGAGACCGACTCAGCCCCTGCAATATGCATACCTAATGGATGTATTAAATATTGCAGTGGCTGATTCTTCAATATGCATGAATTTCTAGCTCCATATGTGAACAGAATTGATGTATCATGTGGACAACTCCGTTCACATTACCAAACTCAAGTTTATGCATTGGCCACTTTAAAATGCATATTAATGCATGGGCTGAGCCTGTATCATCCCCAAATTTCTAGCTCCATGTGTGAACAGAATTCATGTGGCCATGTAGGCAACCGTTCATATATTTCTGCAAGGGAGACACTGCAAAATTCTTACCCAATGCAATGTAAACCTGCAAGGCATGGCAGAAAATTGCAGTAGCTCGGTCTTCTTTACTTATTAAATTCCTCTGCTCTATGTGAATGGGTTTGGACGTGAATGACAGAAAGCGGCGTGGGAGCAATCAGCCGGCAGGAATAGTGAAGCAATTCTGTGACTGGGGAGAAGAACCTCGTAAATATGTGACGTGCGTCGATGCATGCAACTCATTTATTAACTAGATTCTAAGGGTAAGGTAGGATTGTGCTCCTAATATGTAGGTTGGAAATTGTGTAGAACAGGGCCCAAGTCTTCTAAAGAGTTGCGATCGATCTGAATCAATCGCAGGTTTGCAGTCTCCTATTTCGTTATGTACATAGTTTAGATTGATATCAATTGCAAATAAACTGTGATTAATATCAAGTCTATATAAGATGGGACCCAGGTCTACTTCTTTTTGTCTTTTGTTGCTATTATTTGACTTGGATGAATCGTTTTGCATAAAGTTGGATCAGTAACAAGGTCAAATATGACAATTTCAAAAATCAAATGTATGATTCAGTTGCCCAACGACTTGAGCCAAATTCGATAAGAGTTTTGTGTATTCTATTTTGCATTATTGGATACCCTATTAACAGCTTAATCAAATTTAGAGAGGAGGGTGCTTTAATGGACCTTTAAGGTTACTTGGTTAAGTGATCGAAAGTTAACCGGAGTTGAAAACCTCAATTCTTTCCTGTAATTTGCTCAATAGATTGGTTTACTATCATGTTTAAATTCTATGCATACTTTTTCAAACAAAAGTTGTCTATAACAATCCAAAAGCTTGAATGAGGCTTGCACGACAGATTGGATTCCAAGTATTTTAGTTCATTCATTAATAACAGGTTTAATAATGAAATAGCTCGTCATTAAGTCACCGGGAAAGAAACATCCATAAATTTGAATATTTTGGGTTACCGGTCAATTGTGATGCCGTTCATACATGTACATATTCCAATGGCCCCACAATATAACTGTAGATTGAGTCTCAATGAAAGTCCTCCCTTCTCCCGTTATATATCACAAGCTAGATGTATTTTCCACTTTTAATCTCATCTGCGTTGTAAATTAATGATAGCTGATAAGTGCGAAGGCCGTTAATCTTGAAGGTGTGAAGGGACAGTGACTGAGAAGGCAGGTGCTGCCTTTGTGCCACACTTGTTTGATACAATCAGCAACGTGGGGCCTTTCACACCACGAGGAGACAGCCTAGTTAATGCGGTGAGCAGACAAGACCTTTTCATCCCAGGTGCAAAACTGAAACATGGTTTATACAGACCAACAAAATGCCATGTTTATTTTCACTCCCTATTTCCTCACTTGCACTTACATCGGAAAGATTTTTTTGTTGTATTTGCAAACAGTGGTACATGTAGATGGAGCATTTTTCTGGGTGTGTGGGGAACGGGAGAGGGGAGGGGGAGGGGGAGGGGGTCACAAGTCTGGAAAGGTTTTCAAAAGCAAACAAAAATAAAGTCATCAAAATTATTCAGGTGCCTGCATTTTTACTCAAAACTTTTGTGACAAGCAAACAGTCACAATTTTATCTTAAATCACGTATTGTATACTCAATGTGTGCTTGGGATAAGCCAGATTAGGTCTGGCTGGGGGGCAAGTGCTCCCCCCCTTAAACCCCTGGATCGACCATTGGAAGAGGAGTATTACCCTTGTTATTGGATTCCAAGTTTACATGTAAAGTGCACTCTTATAACAGTTATTGTTTCATGAAACAGGCCCTGATCAGAGTGTATAACATTTGGTGAGAGGCAAAAGGACCTTAATCCAGTTACCGGTAAGTCTATATGAGTTAACGCCCTTATGGCTCAGAGGAGGCAATATTACTTGTGTCCTAAATGAAAAACAGAATGGTGCGGTCCAGGAATGTTGTTGCATTTAATACATGTACCAGTGGCAGAAGAAAGCAATTAAGTTTAGATTAATTCCATGATGATTGATTTGACAAAATTAACTTGTCTCTTTGTCTGGATGCTGTGGCATTGTAGCCAAAATCATACATTACATGAGCAGGTATTATGAGAAGATGTTTTTTTTTAATNTGCGATCGATCTGAATCAATCGCAGGTTTGCAGTCTCCTATTTCGTTATGTACATAGTTTTGATTGATATCAATTGCAAATAATCTGTGATTAATATCAAGTCTTTATAAGATGGGACCCAGGTCTACTTCTTTTTGTCTTTTGTTGCTATTATTTGACTTGGATGAATCGTTTTGCATAAAGTTGGATCAGTAACAAGGTCAAATATGACAATTTCAAAAATCAAATGTATGATTCAGTTGCCCAACGACTTGAGCCAAATTCGATAAGAGTTTTGTGTATTCTATTTTGCATTATTGGATACCCTATTAACAGCTTAATCAAATTTAGAGAGGAGGGTGCTTTAATGGACCTTTAAGGTTACTTGGTTAAGTGATCGAAAGTTAACCGGAGTTGAAAACCTCAATTCTTTCCTGTAATTTGCTCAATAGATTGGTTTACTATCATGTTTAAATTCTATGCATACTTTTTCAAACAAAAGTTGTCTATAACAATCCAAAAGCTTGAATGAGGCTTGCACGACAGATTGGATTCCAAGTATTTTAGTTCATTCATTAATAACAGGTTTAATAATGAAATAGCTCGTCATTAAGTCACCGGGAAAGAAACATCCATAAATTTGAATATTTTGGGTTACCGGTCAATTGTGATGCCGTTCATACATGTACATATTCCAATGGCCCCACAATATAACTGTAGATTGAGTCTCAATGAAAGTCCTCCCTTCTCCCGTTATATATCACAAGCTAGATGTATTTTCCACTTTTAATCTCATCTGCGTTGTAAATTAATGATAGCTGATAAGTGCGAAGGCCGTTAATCTTGAAGGTGTGAAGGGACAGTGACTGAGAAGGCAGGTGCTGCCTTTGTGCCACACTTGTTTGATACAATCAGCAACGTGGGGGCTTTCACACCACGAGGAGACAGCCTAGTTAATGCGGTGAGCAGACAAGACCTTTTCATCCCAGGTGCAAAACTGAAACATGGTTTATACAGACCAACAAAATGCCATGTTTATTTTCACTCCCTATTTCCTCACTTGCACTTACATCGGAAAGATTTTTTTGTTGTATTTGCAAACAGTGGTACATGTAGATGGAGCATTTTTCTGGGTGTGTGGGGAACGGGAGAGGGGAGGGGGAGGGGGAGGGGGTCACAAGTCTGGAAAGGTTTTCAAAAGCAAACAAAAATAAAGTCATCAAAATTATTCAGGTGCCTGCATTTTTACTCAAAACTTTTGTGACAAGCAAACAGTCACAATTTTATCTTAAATCACGTATTGTATACTCAATGTGTGCTTGGGATAAGCCAGATTAGGTCTGGCTGGGGGGCAAGTGCTCCCCCCCTTAAACCCCTGGATCGACCATTGGAAGAGGAGTATTACCCTTGTTATTGGATTCCAAGTTTACATGTAAAGTGCACTCTTATAACAGTTATTGTTTCATGAAACAGGCCCTGATCAGAGTGTATAACATTTGGTGAGAGGCAAAAGGACCTTAATCCAGTTACCGGTAAGTCTATATGAGTTAACGCCCTTATGGCTCAGAGGAGGCAATATTACTTGTGTCCTAAATGAAAAAAAGAATGGTGCGATCCAGGAATGTTGTTGCATTTTACATGTACCAGTAGCAGAAGAAAGCAATTAAGTTTAGATTAATTCCATGATGATTGATTTGACAAAATTAACTTGTCTCTTTGTCTGGATGCTGTGGCATTGTAGCCAAAATCATACATTACATGAGCAGGTATTATGAGAAGATGTTTTTTTTAAATTGAAATTGTTGAAGAGACCATTGTGCAATGTGCGTAGATTCAATGTTTCAACAAAAGAGAATTTCTGTAGTTTCTGACTGGGGGCGTAATATGGAGAGTGGAATAAGCCGTTGTGCTTGCCCCGTTGAGGCTACATAAAACTCATTTACTTTCTAACACGTTTGTTACACACACAAATTAGAAATGCAAATAAGTCTTTCAGGAAAGACATGATCAGGGGTCAATTGTCTGTCGATGGGCGCGTTTTAGTTTGTGTGTGTAAGGCTCTTGCATTTTCAAAGTGTGCATACATGTTGCAAGATATAAGGCAAAAATAATTGATATTCGGTGTGAAAGAGGTTTTGAATGTAATCCCATCTGTTCTCTTCCACCTCAGACACAAACAAGTCAACTCCATACTAAATTTAAATTAATGATATTACAGAAATTCCTAAATTAAGTCAAGCAATGCAGGCACCAGCTCCCTGTGGTCTGTGTTTTTGTGCAGTATTTTCAAGACAGGACAAACCACTTCAAACTCAACTCTTCTTGGCTTTACGGACTAATGTTACTTTTTATTATTCAGTGTGATGTTGATCTCCTTGGTGTGAGCGGGGTATTACATTGTATTTTATTCAGTGTGAATGCACCCTTCATCTGACACCTTCTTAAGCCTCATTCAGACATGACACGCTAAATCGCCTTGAAATGCAAATTGAAGGAAAACCCAATGTCTTAATCAATATCAAGAGGCAGTTTTATGGGGGTTGCCAGGAGTTAAGCAAAGCTGTGTGTAAAATGGTCCTTGTGAGTGCTCTCTTATCTTATCTGTGTGTTATGAGGGGAGAAAATATAGAAATGTAAGCACACTTGTCTTATAAATCTTGTTCAATTGTGCTGCAGGAGATTAAAATTATATTGTGAATTTGTCAAACCTTAGCATCCAGACACATCACAGGGCTTAATGTACTTTTACATGTACAAGAATTACTTCTGATACTGACTTGAATAGCTCTTTAAAATGTTTGTTTGAATAAACTTGTGTGACAATTGCTCGTCAGTCAGTTATGAACCAAATTTTAAGTTTATCTGTGGAACAAACACTCAAGTTAACTTTAAAAGCCTACAACCCAGGTGCAACCCTTATCCTAATCCTAACCCTAACCCCAAACCTGTACTTTTGACAAAAAAAGCCCAGAGCAATTATTGACAGAACAAGGAAAAAATCATCCCCTGAAACCTGTCAAATATACTTAACTCTCAAATGTAAACACACCTCTTCCCCCAAATGCACATACTCGGTAAGAAGCATGTACATTAGCCACGATATTGGTAAATTTAGAAAATTTACCAATATCGTGGCTCTTCAGTAATCTTGATGAGTGATTTTTCAATGAGCTAGGGAGCCCTTTGCAAGACACTTGCCTCCCAATTTCTGCGAATCCATGTTAGTTTGGAGCAGTCGATGCTGTAGACATTGCCGAGTCTATATGCACGTCACCACGATTTCGTTTGTGCAGATCAATAAACGGTTGCATTTCATTGCACAATTTTGCCTTGTAGTTTGGGAATGGAACGGAGGGATGGGAAATGGATATTGCATTTCCTAGATGGTATTATTATTATTGAACAAAGTATGTAGTCTAGAAACATGGGCTCTCATTTCTTTACACATTTGTTTTAGGTGCCTTCTAGCATTTTAGGAGCATTGTGTGATAAATGGCTCACATTTTTCTTAGTAAGATTACATTTTTTATATTATAGGTAATACAAAGTTTTGGTATGGGGTCATGAATTCGGTTCAAATTAACATACATGTATACGAAGCATATGTGATCCTATATTATTCAGTGATCATTGTCGCGGTCGAAATTGACTCTAAAGTTATGAAATTGTAAATAATAAACACTCTATGTTAAATAGCTACCTCTCAAGGTCAAGATATTAATTAAGCTAAAAAACAATGTTTATTATAAACTAAAATTGACCGATCAGCTATTCCTGTTCGCAAATTATATACCACAACAACATATTCTGAGATTTTCATGGGCACAGCTACCATTTTACGCCCGTAGGAGCTTTTGGAAATTCATCAACATTTATGAGGAGCACGGATAAATCTTTATATTCAATTTTTCTCGAAAGCAGAAGTGTTTTAGGGTCTAAATTTTCTAGTGCTTTTGATACATCCACAGAGGCATCCAAATATATCAAAATTTTTAGAATCACTATCCACCCATTTTTCAAAATTTCCCAAATCTTTGTAATACCTTTAAGGAAATCATATTTTTTTACACATCAACAATCTTTTACTTGCTCTGCTTTGATAAAAACATCTTTAAGAGAAACGACAACTGTTTTTTGTCAGAAGTCGCTGAAAAAATAAAACAACAACAGGAGGACGAGGTTGAAGTAATATGTGAGAAGGGAGAACAAATTCTGACAAAATAACAGATGAATAAAGTGTAAAGGAAGGGGAGTAGACATGCAGAGAGTTACAAAGCAAAAGAAAAAAAAAATGATTTCCTTGACAAAATGATTCAGACTGCTACAGATTGAGTAAAAAAAATCCTCTCCTTTTGCAATTGATAGCATACTACATCTCTAGACTGCCCTTGTGTTTTTTTTAACAAAGTTCACAAAATATACATGTATGTGCAGATATGTGTCAATATAAAGATCTCTCAAAAAATAATCATGGTCACCTGTTAAATCCACATATTGCTTTCACAGCCTAGCTTTAAGTGCACTTCCTCTCGGGCAATGGGGAGACATTTCCATAACGCGATTTAGCAGAAGTGAAACCATTTTGATATGCAAGGTGATGATGTCATAGAGCATTGTACACCCAGGGATAGATAGATAAACATCATCTCATATGGTGGAGTCTTGATCATATTCAAAGGATTAAGTTGAGTTCTGGGGAGCATTTCACAAAACTTGTCATCAGTGACAAATGACAGTTGTTGTTATAAGCTACTGAAATCCTTGCTTCTGATTGGTTATCAGCAGATTTGTGACAGATTTTTTGTCATTTGTCATTGAAAAAAGGCTTTGTGAAACAGGTCCCTGGTCATGTGATTGCATTGTGAAAGAAAAGGTATGGAAGCGATCAGAAATAGTTCATCATGTAGCATATAATTATTGGTGTGTACCGCCAGGTGTGGAAATCATTAAAATGCTAAGAAATTTGACCTAGTCTTGGTAAAAGTAACAAGCACTGTACGCGGAAAGATATGGGACTACACAGACGTGTGGCATAAAAATATGGTCCTCATTTTTAAGCTGATACATGTCATATTTAGAATGTGAAGGAATTTGAAGAGCCATGCTTTTTTTGATTTTTTCTTTGATGTTCTTCAACACTGCTCATTAACAATATGTATTTCAGAGCATTGTGGTCAAAATATAAAAAAATGAAATATCGCTAAAATGTGAAACTAAACAACTGTGGTTTAAAAGCCCTTCTGGCTCCAGTCCAAACAGACAACACAAAAGCAGGAATATCCTACGTAGTATATTCATGTTTGGACCATCTATAATGGATGGCTGGAATCAACGCTGGATCCTGCTAGTTCGTGGAGGATTTCCTCCTATTGTCTGGGGCTCTCAGACAAATCTAATGGACTTTATTTGCTCACAGGTCTAATGGGAAGTTCAAGTGTAAGATGTGCCATACATCTTGCCAACTAGTTGTGAAATTCAGATCCTTTTTTAGGGAGCTGATTGACCTACATTGCTTTACTAAATGCAAGGCTTGATAATTGATATCGTAGAGGTGCTGTGGTCAAGTATACTTCACCGGACTATCGACCACAGGGTCCGAGGTTAGAGTCCTGCCGCCGCACTAATGTCCTTTGGCATTAGACATTGATCTACATTTGCAACACTCAACCCAGGTGATGTAAATGGATACCTTGCAGAAATTAATCCCTTGAAATGCAAGAGCCGTAATGGCAGCCGGGTTAAAGCCAGGGTAATAATCGGAAGCACATTGAGTGTCAAGTCTGACAGATACAAGCGCTAAACAAGAACCCAATATTACTACCGTATCATAGTTAGGCCTACATGTACATATATTCATTACATTGTCTGTTTTGAGCCAGAACGGCGTCAACTCATACATATAAAATGTACTTTAACACAGAGTTAGTTATATATTCATGTAGACTTTGAAATTCATTACAATTTCTTCTTGACTTGAGGTTTCCAGTATGCTCATGATAACAATCAAAATCTCACAACGGATTAAAACATGTAGGGTCTGAACATCACAGACTATCCATGTATGTAAATTGACCCTGAAGTGCTTTCAAGGAGCTTGCATCTGTGTTAGATATGAATTCATTGGATAGCGTGCTATGTAGTTTTATGTACATTTGGATCCTGCAATGTAGGAATGATTCAAACCCTTGTATGCTTATAAATATACTTCATTGAATCGACTAAGAAGTGAGAAAAGGAAGATTTTTTTTTCTTCTTCATTTTTTTTCTAATTAGTATCGTTGTTGAGAAATTGTCACAATTGCAGAATGAAGAAATTAAAATTGCAAGTTTGGTTTCTAAAATGTATGTTCCTTTTTCCCTGAA